>CBVK0102390090.1:0-12112 GCA_900067695.1 Picea abies
GATGAGACAAGGTTTGAATTGAATGTGGAGCATGTTGTCTAAAATGTATCGACGATATATTTGAGAATATTCCATAAGTAATATGATCCAACACCACCTAGCCCCTCAATTTTGGCTCAGAAAGTTCGCGGTCTCAAACCTTAATTTGCTTGTGGGGCCCACAAAAAGCCTATCTTTGAGAAAGATGCCACATCATCATACAATGTCCAATCGAGGAAAAAATGTGTCTATAGAATGGTATCAACGAGTAATTTGATGAGGTGGTAAGGAAATTTTGTGATGATATTGTTAATCCCTTCTTTGACTACCTTGAAACCCACCATGCCAATTAGTTAGATTGTCCCGTCTCAAACAGTTTATAGATTTGTGGCAGCTCTAACTGGGTCATCCGATGTCAAAATGAGGAAAATGAGGCATATTTGGAAATTCCTTAGAGTCTAATACAGCATGGAATCCTTTATTTTTTTATTGGAATCCTATAAACAACACTTTTTTAACAATGAACCACTATTACGAACCTGGCCTCTGAAACTAGTCATGATTTTACAAAGGCTCGTTCTCACCAACTAGGGGTCAAAACCAGAAATAAGATATACCATTGGAAAGGTATAACACTTCCCTATATCACATCTAGGAATTATTTTCCTTTCAAATAATATATAAGAACAAAAATTTATGAGGAAGTCATTGTTATGGATTTTGTCCATTAAGAGATGTGAAAGTTGTGCCCTTCGTAGACTAGTCATATGAACTCATAATTAGGCTCATGATAGCCTCTCGGAAATATTATCCTGATCCATATAGGGTGACACCACTTTATTTTCCATACAATGAACATATTGCATTCATTCGTTACGAAAGACCCTATTCTCACGAGACCTACCTAGTGACAAGTGAAATGGGCCAACATTGAAATTTTTGCAAACTAAGTCCTCAGTTCATCAAATCTAAACTGAGCATACTTGAAATAGGTAATTTTTATATGGGATGGTTTCATAACTCAAAAATAATCTTGGGAAGGCCTCCCCTATGGGAACAAGAACATGGTTCTAGGACAAGCCAGACAAGGTTGGAATGAGCCCACTTGGGTCTCGTCAAGATGTTGATGGACATGAGGGTATTGATAATTGTTATGCATATTTACAATAGGTGATAGTAGGCTAAGGAAAATCATGAATTTGAAATATGTTTATCACTACAATCCCTCATATTCATATTGGAGGAACTGACCCAACTGAACCTAACACCTTATAACTGACTTGAACTAATATCAAGTGACTTGAAATTGTTGTTTGATACTCTTCCAATGTATGATAAGTTAGTATGTGCTCAAATGAAACCTCTAAATGAAATCCATTGATACTCTTTAATGGGAAAGGGCCATAGTAACTATGACTTCTACCACTTCCTTTGACTGGAACTGGAGCACAATGGGTTGCTAAGAGCAACATCGGGCCATATTGTGAAGAAATTAAAGTGATAAACATCATGTTGAGCCCAAATTAGATTTTAGGTCAATAGTCACTTCACTTATTGCTTCTTGTGTTTCTTTACTTAATGCTCTATCACAATTTGCTTCAATTTTTTCTTGTCACCTTTGTTTTATTTTCCATTGTTTTCCCTTGTTATTTTTTTTCCTCTTTCAAATGTGATTTACCCTAGGGGAGAAACTTGTGAGTGCCCATACTTGCACAATGGATTTTACTTATTTCTTGCATAAGTATGTTACATGCACTTGGAACTTAGTCACTTGCCCTACAACATTTATCTCCTCCATTTTCTTTTAGCATTCTCTTTTTCTTTTTCAATATTTAAAATATGAAAAAGATTAAAAAAAAAGCCAAATACTTTTAAAAACAGAGGGGGGAAGGGAGGAGGGAATCAAGATCTTTATTATCAATTTATGAATTTTGTTATCATCTATGTCATCCTTGAACAAAGTAGTTGTTTTGAGTCCTTTATCTCTACTATTGGGATTAGTGATGCCTTAGGATTTTCACTATGGTGTTGAGTTGAAATTTGATCTATTCCCGATCAGTTACTCTTCCTATTTTTTATCGAGTTGTACCTCAATTCCTCATGCCTAGATAATTTATATTATTGGTCTCTTTTGGAATTAATTTTTTCCCAAGTCATTCGTTATTCCATGTTATTGTTTGAGGGAATTTTTTAATTGATAAACTTTATTGACCATTCCTTAGTTGTCATGATCATTTATGTGAACCATTTCCTAATTCAAGTCATTCTTGGTTTTCTTTCACATCCAATGAGTTTTTCGCATGCCAGTATGGAAGAATTCATCATTTCCTTATCATTGGTAGGTTTACTCCTATCAACTATAATGCATTTCTCTAATAGATAAACCTGAGTATTGGTAGCACAATAGTACTTACTTTCATCATTGATAGGTTTTATTGCATTCAATAGATGACATTCATTAATCGTCATTGACTAGGTAGTTTCCACTATGTTTGAATTCTATACATCTATTAGCATAGCAAGATTTTTATTTTTATGTTATTTTATGTCAATTGATGTGGGAATCATTATGGCCATCCTTTTGATAAAGTACCCCTCTATAATAAAGTAACTTCTTCCACACAATCCACAACCCCCCAAAATTTATAGTCAACCCAAGATTCACAAGAATGATAACCCCCTTATGCCCATTGTCAACACTATAAGTTCCCTAACCTATTCCTTAGCTATATTCTTAACCTATAAGCTTCAACCTTTTCTAGGAAAAATACCTTCCTTCATAAACTATTACACTAACTTCATCCACAAAAATCACAATATCCATCTAGATGACCAAGACCTTATGGTCATTTTTATGTTGTGTCCATTTTCACTAAAATCCATGTTCTGGAATCCATGGACCTTATTTCCAAGTTGGTTGATCCACAAAAATTAATTCTTATTGATATGTGTCTTACTGCTACTTTCTTAAGTTTCAAAGATAAATTCTATGAACAAAATAAAGGAACAACAATGGGTTCATCCCTATTCTCGAAGGTAGAAAACATCTTCATGGAACACTTTGAATATATATCCCTAGATAGTTTTCCTCTCAAACCAAAATGTTGGTTTAGGTTCGTAGATGACACCTTCATCATTTGGCTTCGTGGCCATTCATTCTTTATGTCATTCTTTGACCATATTAACAGCTTATATCCCCGCATCAAATTTACCCTGGAAACCCATCAAGATAATGTACTTCCATTCCTTGATGTTCTAGTCACCCAACAACCTGATGGATCACTCTCACATCAAGTATATTGTAAAAATATCATACCCATATATATCTTCATGCTCAATCCCACCACCACCCTGCGCAAAAATATGTTGTTATTAAAACTCTAGTATCCATAGCCATCTGAATTTCAAACCCACAACACCTTAAAAGAAGAAGAATACATTCTCATTAACACCTTTCAAGCCAATGGTTATTATATCTCTCAATCCAACATAGCTTTATATTCCACTCTCCACCCTAAACCCAAGAACCCCCTCCCTACCTCTTCTCCTCGAGACCAAATTTCACTTCTTCTCCTCGAGACCAAATTTCACTCCATTATATTCACAGAATCATTGATCACATTTCTAAGATCTTCAAAAAAAATAATATCATAACTTACTTCAAACCTCACAAAACATTTAAGAAACTTTTCAAAAGCATCAAAGATAAAATCTAACCCTCTTTCATCTCAAGGTGTTTACCAAATCCCTTGTTTTTTGATAATTCCTACATCAACCAACTAAAAGATCTATCCAAACATGCCTCAAAGAACATATAATTTGTACTCATCATAATTGTAATACTAAAGATACTATTTTTTAGCATTACCATAACACCAAACCCCTAATTTTATGTAATCAGTCCAAAATCCTTGCACCTACACCCCACTATACCTCTTGAATCATTAGAAAAACCTTGGAAATTGAGAAACATCCTAATTGATTCAACAAATAAGATAGTTACAAATTTATCCATTCTTGAAAACCAATCATCCATCATATTCACCAATAAACTCCACCCTCCCCATTCTCTTCATTAACCCTTTAATCCCTAATAATATTTCGTTATATCTACAACTTTTCTTCTTTTAATCTAACTAAAACTACCTTATCACTTTATTTAGGAAGTTAATCCATTTTTTATCATTATATCTTTAGTTTTTTTTATGTCATAAAAACCTCCACTCATCCTCCCACCATACCTCCCTTCCTTCTTGTATCTTTACTCTTATTTTAGTTTTTTTTTTTCATATTTCTTTCCCTATCTTAATCATAATCTCAATAGCTTTTTATTTTTTCTCTTCACCTCTTTAATTTAATTTAATATTAATATTGATACTCCTCATAACAACCCTTATTATGGGCTTATTCATATATTTATTATAGGTTTCGTTCTTCATGGATATGGATATGTTGTTAATAATTTTATTGTTTTTGTTTTACGTCTATTATTTAACTTAAACCATTTATAATTTATATTATTCCCCTTTTCTAATTATGGAATTTATTTAGTCCTCTAAATAAGTGATTCGTCCAATAACTCATTTTGATCATATAAAGTCAACATTCTTTGATCTCGTTGACTCGATTTCCCTATAATTACATAACTTATATTGTTTTCATTAACACTTAAACCCTTTATAATTTATATTATTCCCCTTTTTCTAATTATGGCGTTTATTTAGTCCTCTACTTAATTAATTAGTCCAATAACTCGGTTTGACCATATCAAGTCCACATCATTTGATCTCGTTGATTCAATTTCCCTATCATTACATAAGTTATATTGTTTTTATTATTGATTAACTCATTTTCATTCTTATTTAATCACTTTATTAGCAAACTCTTTTTTATCTGTAATAAATTTTCTTTTTAATCTCCTGATGATGAGTGGAGTATCCACTCGAAATGTTGGGGCATTTCTAAAACTCAAACATAGTTCATATCTAGAGAGTTTACCACAACCTTTTCGTACCTTGGGGCTTGCATACATTAGGGGTAGTTTTCCTCACATTCAACAATGGGACTTTATTAATGGCCCCTAATCAATTGATTCTAGTAAGTGTTTTACATTAGCACATTTATTCACATTTGTTAAAATGTACTATGTAACTTGGTACCTATTATCATAGGATTTGTACTTGTGCAAATCACTCCACAAGATCCCAATCTTTTGTAACAATTGGAGGTATCTACCATTGTAACCTAAGTAGATACTTCCTTTGTTTTAGTGAAGAAAAAAGGTCCAACACGAGGGAGGCTTCCCTAGTGACTTCAAGGGATCAAGTAGCAAAATTATCCAAGCCTACACCCCCTATATTGGTCACTTAGAGGTGATAAGTTGTGTCTAAGAGAGGTGAAGGGAATAATTGGATTGAACGATGTAATTGGGCAACCTGTACGATACAACAAACTTTTCAATGCATAAAATAATAAATTACGAAGCTATATTGTATTTCAATCACCTTTAGACATTAGATATCACATAAAACCAATTGTTGTTCTAAAATTGCAGTGGTAAACCAATCTATATCGTAAACAAGTACTTTATAATAGCAATGGGAAAAAAACCCAAAAAATTAGCAATTGACTCTTATAATTTAGCTTATAACAAGGGGACCAATATCCAATTTCTAAACCAATTTTCTAGGCAAGTTTTGTCACAATATTTAGTATGCAACAATAAATTGTGTCCCTAACAGTTGTATCATTCACTTTATGACAACAATAAATTATCCAATGATTATGCAAAACAATTAGGTACAATTAACATGTTAATGATGTCACAAAGCTAGATTAAGTGAAGTTTTTGAATGTTGTTGAGAGTATAAAGCATCACAAGTATACAGACTATGGTTGTTTACTTTCCTAGGGAAAATGGATTCAAGGTAATACAATCAAGGAGGCCAAGCAAGAAAGAAGGTGACTGTTTGAGCCTTAGAGATATCCACTAATAGAACCAAGTCAAACCTAAAAGGAAGACCACTAAGGTTTATCCACTCATAAACCCTAGGTGTCATCGCACTTTATCTAGTGCATCTAGAAAAGAGGTTGAATTGAAATAGTTCTTGAACCTATGGGGATAGCCA
Organism: Picea abies; assembly: GCA_900067695.1. NCBI lineage: Eukaryota > Viridiplantae > Streptophyta > Pinopsida > Pinales > Pinaceae > Picea > Picea abies. The sequence continues at coordinate 6,108 of CBVK0102390090.1, forward strand.
CTCCTAACCTCTAGCTCCACATCATAGCTAAGATAAACCCTAAGTGGACAGCCACTCTTAATCCTTAGACAAAATATTAAGAGATTCAACAAGTCAAGGTGAAAAAAACCAAGGAAGAGGATAACCACTCTTAATCCTTCCACTTAGGGTTTCAAGATTTCATAAATATCAAGATAACATGCAAAATTACCACTCTAATAGAGAAAATCACCAAGATAAACCAAGAAATACCACATGCATTCAAAGTAATCACTTACAAACAATGTGCATTAGCATGAGGAAACCCTAATTCATGAAGAATCCACCACCAACAAGAGAAACAACCATCCAAATTTACTCCTAGAGGTGCGCATAAGACTCTAAGAGACAAAGAAAGGTAGAGAAAACTTTTCTTAGAGAGCTCCTTCACAAGTGTAAGGGGTTGTGATTATCTGAAAATGAAATGAGTGTTTCCTCTATTTATATGAGGTAACCAAGCACCTTTGTCCACATAATTGAGTAAAAAAATAATGATCCATGCTAAAAGTGGGGTCGAACCCTCAAAGTAGCCTCTACAATGATAGATCATACAAATAAATCTTGATAATGCCACATGTGTGGTGACGTCAAGCCTCCTGTTGGAGCCGCCTTTTACAAGTGGTTGAAATATAATTATTGCAATCAAAAGTTTACCCCGACATGCGAAGTGGTGATAGTCGTTATAGTCCTAAGTCACCGTCGCCTAACCATTAAGTGAGTCTATCACTTTTATTACCTCGCGCTATCGTGCTTCGGGAGTTACAAGTCGCAAGGTTTCCAAACTCCGATATCCGAAGTCGCGAAACGGTTTCAAAAGTTCACCTAGGTTAGTGTCAAGGGTAAGTCACTTTAAACCCTAGTTAAGCACTGTCAGGGTTTCATGACTCAGTGATCACTCTCCCAAAAAACTCTACCTTCATATCCCCGAGTCGCGAAGTCAGGATTTTTATTAACTAAGCATGGGTTAATTAAGAACTTAAGTCATATCACGATTTTTTAAGTAAATCACGCCATCGCGATTTCGGGTATTTTGGACTCCAAGACTAGGAACGAAATTATCTGAGATGGTGAACGTCGAAAAGAGGTTTTGAGGGTTGAAAGTACAAAGTTAAGGGAATTAACTAAATTAATTAATGACTTAAAGGACCTTTAATGTACGTAGCCTACAGATGAGATTTTTGAATGTTTCCGCATTTCTTTATTATCACAAATCTTTTAAGCATTTATGGCATTGATTTGAATCTTGATAAGTTAATGGAAAATAAGATCTCGTTTCACACCTAAATCTTTCCATTAAATGATTTGACCGTTCTGTCAGCAATGACTCATGCAAAATTGAAGGATTAAAGCCAGGGAGTTTCTTTCATTTGTTCAATCTTATTTATATTTTGCACGCAAAGCTTTTTCATCAGGATAACTTTTCTCTGTGTTTACAATTCTTACTACAAGAGATCTGAATACCGAGTTCTCTATCATGGCTCCACGAAAAGCGTCCAAGGAAGCTACCGAGAGTTCAAGTCAAGGCTCATATGTTGTTTCTGATACTTCACCCTGAAGTATTAATACTGTCAAAACCTGGACATATGTCTCCAACATTCTTCAGTCTGAATCAGCGAATTGTTTAGACGATTTCAGCGATAACGAGAAGGATGATTTGGCCACTAAATACAAAATCGTCATTCAAGCAAAGATGCACAAAATAGAGGCAAGGCCACGGCTCCTTCCCTATTACTATATGATTAGATGGGTGCTAGACCATGTGGATATCCTGACCAGGACTATCATCAGCGAACAAAAGGTGACGGTTGGGACTTTTAGACTAGAACATTTGTAGGCAATGTATCAGTTGTCACCCACACCAAACTTCACATACAATGCCGAGTTTTTGGAAGGTTTCAAGGAGAAGGAATGCGAGAAATATGGCAAAACCTTGCCCGAGCTAATCAAGGATTAGGTTTTTCACCCCGCGAAATTCAGGGCAAACTCTAATGGAATTTATTCAATCTCCTCCTTAGAGCTTCCATTTAGGTATATAGCAATGATGGCATATAGGTTGTATGGGAGGGACAACACCACACACTTTTTCCTCCTGTGGGTGCCTCTAATTTATACATTCGCTGAAGTTTGTTCTTTCGACTGGGCCAAAATGTTGTTGGACAGTCTAACCCGTCGAATTTTCGAATATCGATCTCATAAGGCGAGTGGGAAAACAACCTCATTTTTCATGTCCGCCTACATCATGGACACTATTTGTTTCATGACATCTTTCCCTCTAATGAGCTGGAGCTGGACTCCATCTAATGCTAAGCCTATCCATGTCTATCACTCAAAACTTTGGGAGGATAAGGCCACATAATTTATATATGAGATTTTCAATTGGGTAATGGTACTGATGCATGTCTCCATCTTCGGTAACCCACCTCCCAGGATTTCAGATAGCATCGTGGCCAACTTGTCTTCGGTAACCCACCTCCCAGGATTTCAGATAGCATCGTGGCCAACTTGGGTAGTGTGGCTCACCGGTATGTAGAAGAGGATTTTTCATACATCAGGGTTTTCGGCTCCTCTATTCCCCCATATGCTCTACCACTATTCGTGCCGGATAAGCTGGTATGTCATGAAATCACCAGGTAAATCATGCTCAGTGGCATAAGCAAAGAACTTAAAGGCTTTTCGAAGAAGGTATGGCCATCCTTCCCTATTCATTTTAATACATATTCTTTATTAGATTTCAGACACGCCAAAGTAGAGGCTATGGCCTTGGAGGAATTTAAATTGGTCAACATCTAGTTCAGGAACAATGACCCACATAAGGTCGTGAGTAATCACATGGAGAGTTGTGGCCTAAAAAGATATGAACATGAGCATTTGCCTCATGATGACATCTTCCGAGGTGCGAGATCCTATGCCGAGGTCCTAAGCTCATGATGACATCTTCCGAGGTGCGAGATCCTATGCCGAGGTCCTAAGCCGGATTCAAGCCCTGTCGCCTGAGGATAGGTCCGATATTTTCAAGTTTTAGGAACACCGGCGGAGCTGCCTTCCCCCATTTTTATAGGGTAAGAACCCACAGACTATAGATATGCAGCAAACGAAAGCCAAGGACCCTAAGGATTCAGGTCCTGACAGGGAGGAAAATCAGGAAAAGACAGAAGAAACCGGGAACCCGGAACAGGAAGCCAGGATCCCCAACCCAGAGGAAGGAAGCCCAGAAGTGGTTGCACCAGGCGAGTCATTCTAGAGCCAAGCAGAAGTACTCCCACAAGGGGTAAGTGTCACGCCATCGCCCGTGCCGAGCAAGCCAGACATGGCTGCTATCCTGAAAAAATCATCCAAGGAAATCAGTAGTCCCATCGCTTCCATCACTCCCCTACAGTTCACAAGGGGGACCCCCAATGCTAGATGGATTTTCGGCGAAGAATTAAAGCCCATTACTGTAGAAGAATTGCCTCTGAACTAGTTTTTCTTCGATAAGAAGAGGAAGGATGTCGTGAAGCAAGAGCTTTACCGAGAAGCGGGCATAGTGGCCAAAAAATTCAAAATCCTAGCCGATATGAAGGATATGAAAAAGGAGGAATTTGCCACTCAGATAGCAGGGACGTTGGTAGCATGAGGAAACCCTAATTCATGAAGAATCCACCATCAACAAGAGAAACATCCATAAAAAATCACTCAAAGAGGTGTGCATAAGAATCCAAGAGACAAATAAAGGTAGAGAAAACTTTTCTTAGAGAGCTCCTTCACAAGTGTGAGGAGTTAAGATGATGAAAAAATGAAATGAGTGCTTCCTATATTTATATGAGGTAACCAAGAACTAATTTTCCACATAATTGAGTAAAACAAAAATGATACATGCTAAAAGTGGGGTTGACCCCTCAAAATAGCCTCTATAATAATAAATCATGCAAAATAGTCATCATAAGGCCACACGTGTGGTGACATCAAGCCTCCCAAGCATGAAGGAGGGCCTCCCAAGGCCACGTGTCATTGTCCAAGGTGCAAGCAAGGTGGAATAATGTTATGTCACATCAAACCATCATGTGGTGTCGAAGTGGTAAGCAAACCCTAGCACATGACATCATCATCAAAATCCTAGTGTCCAAGGTGGAGAGAGAGTGTATCCCATCTTTGCATGGTGTCCAACCCATACCTAGTGCAACGTCCTCCATCAAGTGGTTGGGTAAGGTGTTTGTGCATTGTCCAAAGTATGGAATTTATGCCCATAGGTGGGCCATCATGACCATATCTATCAAATGCAATCCCATCTTCTCATAGTCCAAGGTCCAGAAGATGTGAGATCATATGTCTGATTATGTCAATCCATCCAATGAATCAATGCTCTATCACATGTGCCATATCATGTAATAGATGTGTAATGTCCTCAGTGAAAGCAAGGGACGTCCTTCAAAGAACCATGGGAGGTGCATCCAAATCAAATCAAAGTATAGAATCAAGTAAGACCAAATTTGTTCATAAGGTATATGAAACGACTCTTTCCATCCAATTTTTGTTTTCTAATTCTCATCATCAAGAGTAAATTCGTATAATTAGAATTAGAAATTTTCTTATGTAACATTTTTTAAATGCTTTTCACATATGGATATTTAACACTCTTTATATAATTGTCATGGTGTTACCATGACAAGGCACTCGTCCAAAGTGATTGCATTGTTCATCACCAACAAATGGGACTGATTGTGGGTGTTATCCATAGGCTCAAATGTATTCACTCTTAGCACTCTGTCCACCCCCGTGCCAAGCCATGATACCACCAGGGAACTTCTCTCTTTCTAGTTCTCAGCAATTTTTGAAGGGCACTCTCCTTCACACCACTCTTAGTAGAGATTTCCCCACATCCACATAGCTCATTCCTCCATGAGGTTTTTAAGATACCTTCTCAGTATCAAGCTCGCAGCCTTCTCAGCTCAAGTTAGGTTTCTTCTCTATCAGACCCAAGATTCATAGCTCTAGCTCTTTTTTGTTACCATGTTTTTACATAGTCCATCCTTTTTCTCCAACCCGAACTCGCTTGAGTTCTCCCTCTCCCCGGATCTTTGACATATCTCCTCCTAAAACTTTCTACCTGATCTCATGTCTACCCTCATGTGCTTATCTTCCACACTTCGCTTGGGAAGGTTCTTGACTTTTCCCCTTCCCTTTGACAGAAGGAAAACCCATGGGCCAATCCAGGGTTGCATAATTGGTACATTGTTGTACCTATAGTTGAAAATTTCAACTATCCTAACCTAATCTCCCATATCTAGATTTATTTGGGGTACTTGATTGTCCAACTACCATCCTTCCTCATTAACTGATTTTCATTGAAATCAAGGTTCAAGAAAATAATATGAATATCAAATATTATCATCAAGGAGGTTTGGGTTAGATTTATCATGATGAACCCCTCTCTAAGTTTCCTCACTCTTTCCTCTAGTAGTATCATGGCTAGTTTTTCAAGGCTTCACTCCCACAGTCAGTTGTTGGCAATCTTAATTAAAATAATAATACATTTGCATTGTTCACATGCCATGGCATGGAAACCATTAACTATGATTAATTACATATAATCAGGGGTTTAGGAAAGGGGGATTACAGAAGCCACATAAATAATTCACATTAAGTATCCACTTCAAACTTCACATTATATCAAGACTTTATATAAGTTGGAAATTTTAAGTATGGGAGGACCATCATAAAAACCTATTATTTGTGCCAACTAAAGAGAGAAAGAAAAGACCCAAATAGAGGGATATGTCTTGGGGGAAGAATGAAATAAAAGAACCCTTCAAGAGTAAGTGTGATAGTGAAACGTGATGGGATTACTTCATGGCTTATGGAATAATTTGGTCCATTTCTATGAGCACCTTTGTTGAGGGTGTGATTTCTCTCGAGTTACCACTTGCTAGGTGTTACATTTTTCCAACCTCTTAATCTTCCTTTTACATTGTCCTTTTATTAATTTGCAAGTCCCCTTTATAAGGTTTCAA
>CBVK0102390174.1:0-10732 GCA_900067695.1 Picea abies
CCTCCCATTCCTCTATAAGGATCCCAACCAGACCAATCTCTTCTCCCGATTTCCAATAATCAGAGGGTAGTCCCAACCTAGTAGCGTCAATATCTTGATAAAGGTAAATCACATGATTCCTTCTAAGTTAAGCCAGAAGGTTTCTTGACAAGTAGGAGTCTTGCCCCAAACCCATAATACAATCAATACCAACTTGCACCAGGTGACCCGATCCTGGTCTTCCACCGATGCAATGAGTTATCATATGTAAATATTTTAGCAAATTTTTCCAAGTTTGCGAGGTGGACGAAACAATGGTTGTTGTCGACCTTAGCCAAGTTACAATGGAGTAGTGGGGGATATAGTTATCCTTTATCAACTTTCTCCACACCCCAACCTTCGTTAAAACCTACCACAAAGAGTTGGCGGCCGGAGCCCTATTAAAAAGAAAAATGTTTTGAATACCCCAACCTCCCAAATGCTTAGGCTTTGCTAAGATATCCCAGCTGCACAGGTGGAAGTGCTTCCTTCCCACAACACCCAACCACAGAAAGCTAAACAACAAACTCTAAATTTTATGTAAAAGAGAGGTTGGTATAGCCGCCAATGCCATCCAGTACATGGGTTGGCCTTCGAGCACTTATTTTACTAGAGTGAATCAACCCCCCAAGGACAACCATCTATTACACCACCATCCTATCTTATCTTCAAAAACCATCTATTACACCACCATCCTATCTTATCTTCAAATTTTGAAAGGAGCCATCACTAGTCCTCCGGTTTATATGCATCATCCTTTAAAAAATGTCCACAGTACCAAAAACCTTTTGCAAGTTCCTCGAAACTGTGGGGAACTAGAACCTTTAATTTTTCTAAAGACTCTCCAAAGATTATATAATAATAAAAGATAGGTTTAGACCAATTTATACACAAACCAGAGGCCCTATAGAAGGATGATAAGATTTTTTTTATCTCAAGCCACTCCTCCATCGATGCATTCTTCATTATTAACACATCATCCACAAAGAACAAATGTAAGATCTTCACTAACCTTGACGCCTTTACCCCAGAAAGCTTCCCTTCGTCCTTTCCTTTTTTTAGAAGTAAACTAAGACCTTCCATAACTAGTATGAATAACAAGAGTGATAACGGGCATCCCTGACGCAGTCCTCTTCCACTTTTAAACATTTGTGAGGTCTCCCCATTTATTAGAACCGCAAAATTTCACTAGTCACACAACTTAAAATGTAGTTGGTGAAAGGGATGTTGAAACCCGATTGGATAAGAATCAGGTGCAAGAAGTCCCAATTTATACAATCATAGTCTTTCTTTAGGTCTAACTTTAAAATCATAGCATTGGATTTTTTTACCTTTATACTATGCAGGCACTCCTGAGCCATGCCAATTGCATCCAATATATGCCTACCTTTTAGAAAACCTAGTTGTTCCTCTGACAGTGACTGAGAGAGAATAGGCTTAATCCTATTGGCAATGATCTTTGAAATCAACTTGTAGCATAAATTTCATAGGGCCATCGGTCTATAATCCATAAAAGAGATTGGATTATTTACTTTTGGAATCAGAGTTAAGAAGGTCACATTTAAGGAATTAATCATTGATCCCCACAACCTAGAGTCCTCCACCAGAGCAAGCAGGCCATCTCCCACTAAATCAAAGAAATGAATAAAAAACTTTGTAGTCCACCCATCGGGCCCCGGGCTCTTATCTTTGGCGAAGGATTTGAGAAACTCCCATAGTTCTGGTTTTGTGCACGGTCTCTCTAGAAGCTCAATGTCATCATCATGTACCAAGCGATCAAAGAGACCAACAGTTTTTACTTGATCAATTATAAGCACCTGATCCGACTTCTCATAAAAAAATTTAAAAACTTTACAGCTTCAATTTTTATAGCTTCCAAAGCAGTGTGAATCTCATATCACTCATCACTAATCTTCCATATATTATTCTTGTTCCTTCTGAAACTGGAAAAATTATGAAAACAATTTGTATTCTTGTCCCCACACTTCAACCACATCACTCTGCTTCTAAGTCTCCAAAGTTCTTATTCTCCTCTTAGTATATTATCCCGCTTTGTCTCTGGTAGTTTAATTTTAGTCTCATTGTCCCTAGTGTATGGCTCTCAAGCCTCATCCATAACTAAATCATTCAACAGACCCTCCATGTGTACTATATTTTCCTCCTGTAATCTTAAGTGCTCTTTGGACCATGATTTTATGTGAGTCTTCAAGGACTTCAGTGTTTTAGCAAATCTCTGTTGAACATCCCTTTTGTCCAAGAAATTTGGATCCTTCCAGACCTTTGTCACAATAATGAAAACTTCTGATTCAAGTAACCACCTGGAATTAAACTTAAAGGGGTAAGCCGTCAAGAACAATGGCCTGTCAAACCTTAAAAGAATTGGTGCATGATTCGAAAAGAAAGGATAGTCCACCCAAGATTTATATCTGTCGACACTCGCAATCCGATCTTCAGCCACTAAAATGTGATCCAGTCTTTTAGATATACAAGCAGAACCCCTACACCCATTCCTCCAGGTTGGCACCAAGACATCCGGAACAACATCTATCAAACATGCTTTATTGAATATCTCATTAAAGAAAGCTAATCACAGATCTAAATGTGTTGCTTCTCCCCACATTTCCCCAGCTCCACATGTAAGATTTAAATCACCCGCAAGAATAAGATTTATGTGTTCCATAATTCATTTGGCCACAAACTTTTCCCATAATGATTTCCTCTCCAAACATGGTCCATAAACATTTAGTAGAGTGCCTGGTTGATTTAGTTCCAAGCACATACCTGAAAGTAGAATACCACCACAACATAAATAAGGGTCAATGTAAAAAATATTTGGGTGCCAAAAGACAAGAAGGCCACCTAAGGTACCAACAGCACTGACCGCACAAGTTAACCAAGTTGGATGTAGAGTAAACATTAGAGCACAAACCTTATGTTCCTCAACCATAGTTTCTTGCAAAATAGTTATGTCTAGTCTAGTCCTTCGAAGTAGTCTTCAAAGGGAGGTAGATTTCAAGGTCCCCCCCACCCCTCTAATGTTTAAGGAGAGTAATATCATGACTTTTCTCTTGCTAGGGATTTCAGGCCTCTAAGCATCCCAATTTCATTTATGACCGGCAAGTGTGAATCCTCAGTTAATGGTCCCATAGCCTCCTTCTTCTTCCTCGCACTCCTAGTATTTATAGGAAATATATTCAAACCTAGTCCCTTAGACCACATGAAATATTTTACAGTGGCCCCCAAAAAAGATCCTGAAGACCATGTTCCCCCATCAGGGTTTGTTCTGTGGTAAACAGATCTCCCCCTGTAAGTTGGTATATTAATAGGGGACTGCACCTCTTTGTTAGATGGAACGAGGGATTCAAGTACATTCCCTAAATCACTATCCCCCAACTTGGGTTCTCTAAAACTTGGAAGTAAGCTATCAATTGTAGTAGTGTTCGATCTTAAGATATCCCTTCCCAGAGAGCTCGATACACCACAAACACTCCTCTCAAGGTTGTTAGCAAAATGTAACTCTTTTGAATGGTTGTTACAGGCCAGACAAGTAACAGAAGGATCCCCAATTAAAAAACCTCTCCCAACCAGCCCATCAGTAGGTAAGGCATCAGGGGTGACACCTAACATGCCCCTAGACACTACAAGAGAACAAGAGTTGACAAGAGGAGCCAAGGGATCCTTTCGCAAACCAAAGAAACTAGAATCATCCAAAACATTTATTTCCCAAGCAGTTAATGAATGAAAGAGTGTAGGGAAAATGGTTTTAAGCTTACCCGTTATAGAGTCTGCTGGCTCTGGTAAAGAAAAATACTCAAGGTCATAGCCTCAAGGCCTAAACCTGCTCGACTCAATGTCTGGCAAAGTGAAGCATGTATACCTATCCAACATCGTTCCTTCTGAGTCCTCCTCCTCCTGTAAACCCACACAGTCCCAGCACAAATGATCCATTTTTTGACATCAAGTACATATGAAGGGGATGCCTAAATAGTCCAAGGATTGGGAAAGATGATGGCCCCACCAAACAATCTCCAGGGTTTCCAATAAACCAGACCGATTTTGGTTTAAGTAAAGGTAATTGTGATTTGGAGGCATAATTAATTTTAGAAAGATGATGGCCCCACCAAACAATCTCCAGGGTTTCCAATAAACCAGAGTGAATGTCAATTTCCACAAGGATTTTGCATATCCTCTTATCTGTGGCTTTGAGTGCTCCAAGGTCAACACTGATAAAATTACCAAGGGAGTTCCCTATAGCTTCCAACGCTTTGTCATGCTACAAATGCAAAGGCAATATTGGCAGAAACACCCAAAAGTGTCTGAACCTGAAGTAGTCATGGGAAGGGTCAAAACTCAGCTGCCACCTTTTGATCATTAGAATACTGTCGTCGTAGCTCCAAACTTTCCCCAAAATCAACTCGGTATCCTATGTACGCTTAAAATGGAACCCAAACCACCCTTTCGTTAGATAAACCACTTTTGGCTTATAGCCCAGCAACGAACTCTAGTATACACTAACCCAATCCTCCAGTGGCATCTTACACCTATTCATATAGGAAAATCTCCAGTGTGGCGCCTTAGTTAAAGGACCCATAGCCTCCTTCTTATTCCTCGCACTCCTAGTCTTTATAGGAGATATCTCCAATCCCAATCCCTTATACCACGAGAAATCTTTCCCAGTGCCTCCCAAAGGATCCTGAAGACTCTATACCCCCATCAGGGTTTGGTCTATGGTAAATAGACCTCCCCCTATAAGTAGGTAGAAGAATAGGGGACCTCACCTCTATAATAGATGGAATGAGGGATTCAAGTACATTCCCTATATAACTATCCCCCAGTTCAAGTTCTCTAAAACCCAGTAATAAGCTATCATCTGTAGAAACAGTCGATCTTAAGGGATTCCTTCTCGGAGAGCCCTAAGCACCAAGAACACTCCTCTCAAGGCTGTCAACAATTTGAACTTCTTCCAAAGGGTGGTTACAGGCCAAACGGGAATCAGATGATGCCCCAGGTAAAAAACCTCTCCCAACCAATCCACCAGAAGGTAAGGCATCAGAGGTAACACCCAACAAGTCCCTAGGCTTCGAAGGTTCCCTAGAGTCATCAGGAGGAATCAAGGGGTCCTTTCGCAAACCAAAGAAACTAGACTCATCCAAAACATTTATTTCCCAAGCAATTAATGAATAAAAGAGCATAGGGAAAACAATTTTAAGCTTACCCGTTATAGAGTCTATTGGCTCCGACAGAGAAAAGTCTGCATGGTCATAACCTCTTGGGATAATCCTGCTCGACTCAACATCTGGAGAAGCGAAACGAGTTAACCTATCCAACAATGTTCCTTCCGAGACCTCCTCCTCCTGTAAACCCACACAGTCCTGCCACAAATGGCCCATCTTTCGACACTGAGTGCATATGAAGGGGATGCCTAAATAGTCCAAAGATTGGTAAGGATTATGGCCTCGCTAAACAATCTCCAGAGTTTCCAATAAACCGAAGTGAATGTTGATTTCCACAAGGATTCTACAAATCCTCTTAGCTGAAGCTTTGAGTGCCCCAAAGTTGACTCTGATAAACTTCCCAAGGGAGTTCCCTATCGCTTCCAACACTTTTTCATGCCAGGAGTGTAAAGGCAGTCCCGGAAGCAGCACCCAGAAGTGTCTGAACCAAAAGTAGTCATGTGAAGGATCAAAACTCACCCGCCACCTTTTGATCATCAGGCTTCCACCATCGTAGCTCCATACTTTCTCCAAAATCAACTCGGTATCCTCTGTCCTCTTAAAATGGAACCCAAACCACCCTTTCATAAAAAAATCCTCTGTCCTCTTAAAATGGAACCCAAACTACCCTTTCGTCAAATAAACCACTTATGGCTTATAGCCTAGAAGCAGACACCAGTTAACACTAACCCACTCATCCAACGACATCTTACACCTATTCATGTAGGAAACTTTTCCTACTAGAGTAAGGAGCACAAGACTAATCGTGTCTTCCAGCCCGATGTCTTCTCCTAGCGTCAGCTTCCGCTTCGACTTATTTGGTATCTAATGTTTATACCTCTGAGGCCTCGTTCTCATCGTCTCTCATGCAGGTCTACCTATAGGCACCCCCCCAGACACCCTTCCCTTTCCTCTCGCATGCACCCCTGCGTCCTCCCGAGTATCTCCTGGGCACTTCACAATAGGTTTCTCATAAGCTCCTGACTCCAAACCTCTTACAACCATGAAGGAAGGAAGACAACAATGAGTCTTGACTCCAAACCTCTTACAACCATGAAGGAAGGAAGACAACAATGAGTCTAGCTCTTTTCCACAAGGGACGAAGTTAATTGTGCCTTAACTGCTTCTTGAAGCTCATTAAAACTAACATTATACCCTCCCAAGTCTGTAGAGGTGAAGAGACCAACCTGTCTCCAGATGGCTTCATCAGCCTCCCCCATAAGGGCTCTGACTTCAACATCCATCGGGATCACCTCTAGTGGAGTATGAGTCATCCTCCCTGGCCCATCTGCAACACGACACCTTCTATCAATTGAAAATGCGTACTTACAACAACCTTAAATCCCCTTAACACCAACCAGAAAATGAGGTAAGCTCGAACCCGCACTAACACAGAAAACAAGGAAAAATAAATGAATACCATAACTCCATCACTTGCTAGTAGATCGGTATGAAATGACGGGAAGGTTAGATAGAAGGTCCTAAAAAAAGTAAAAACCGCCAAAATAGTAGGAATCGAAATCCCTCCTAAACTAAGATAGTAGTTAACCCCACTGAAAAGCCTAAATAGTACCGTAGCAGGCAACTCTAGAAGAACGGAATTTTACGGCAAGAAGGTAGGAAAAAAATCTGAAAAAAAATTTAAACCACCAAAAAGATAGGACTCGAGGACCCTCCTACAAAGGAGTTAGTAGCAATCCCCACAGAGGTACCAGAAACATCCTCTTGTCATAGTTGCAGGCACTGCCATTGAAGCTACTCCAAGGTTTGAAAAAAATTGTTTCCTGCCCATATAGAATGGTATATAAAATTTTCTCCCTCTTTATTAATAATACTTTAATATATATTGATCATGAAAAAGTTACAAAGATTATCTCTTAAATGTGTCGCATTTCTTATTAATGAAACAACTTCATTAAAAGTAGAATGGAGAATAAATAATGGTTGGTTAATTCTTCTCTATCTCCATACTCTTATAATGTATGGTGATCATTCAAATATGCTAAAGAATTGAAAACTTCCAATAAGTTTAATAATTTTAATACAAGGAGAATGTATAATGATTAATTGAATCTCATTCTTATCCATCATCCTTTAATGTCTATCAATTATCAAAATGTTTCAAATCTTAGACCTCTAAATCTTTCTCCTTTATTTATCAAGACTTGTCTCCTTTTCATAAATTAAATAACTTCATTACAAGAGAATGAAGAATTTCGACTAACTTCTCTCCCTCTACATTTTTCTTTAATGTCTGTCAATCATCCAAATGTTGCAATGTTTAGGTCCCTAATAATTCCCCTTTCTTATCAATGAAATAAATTTGTTACAAGGAGAATGAAGAATGGTCGAATGACTCTTCTCCCTCTCTATTCTCCTTTAATGTCTATCAATCATGAAAAGGTTCCAAAACTAATCCTCATATTATTAATATAATAACTACATTACAAAAATAATAGAGAATGGTCAATCAATTTGTATCCCTCTCCATTTCTCCTTACATGTTAACCATCCAATTGTTGTGAGGACTCCCCCATCTTATCAATTAAATAACTTCATTATTAGGAGCATATACAATGGATAATGGTGTACTAACTCTTCTCCCTCTCCATTCTCATTTTAACATTTATAGATCATTCAAATATAACAATTTCTATCTCATGACTATTCTCCCTTGCATTTTGCATATTCTCACGATCCATTCTCCTTTAATTTCAATAAATCACATGAGAATTTTAAAGGATGTCTCCTATGTTTACCTCCCTTGTCATTAATAAAATAACTCAGGATAATGGAGAATGCATAATAGGCATTTGACTCTTCTCCCTATCCATACTCTTTTGTTTACTATTCATTCAAAGTTTCAAAAGGTTACCTCTTTTATGATATATTTGATAAATTCAAAAGATTACCCTTTATAATAAATTTGATAAATTCATTATAAAAAGAATGTTTGGTTTACTCTTCTTTCTATAAAATAAATTTATTGAAATTATAATGCATAGTATTATATTCAGTTAACTCTTCTCCCTCTCCATATTTTTATTCTTTTTTAATTTTTATTCTTTATCAAAAAAAATTATCCCCTATAATAAATTTAGTACATTCATTACAAAGAATATATTTTTTAATTTTTATTGTTGATCCAAAATTTATTAATAATTATGCCTTATAATAATTTAGTAAATCCATTACAAAGAAAATTGGTGTACTATTTTTCCTCTACATTGTAATTGTAATTTTTTAATATTTTTTAATATTCTGTAATTGTGACCTCCGTTAAATCTTGATCCCTTCTTATCAAGGCCTTCCTCATTTTGATAAATTAAATAACATTATTACAATGAAAATGGAGAATGGTCAATCAAATTTTTTTAGCTCTTCGTTCTTATTTAATGTTTACAAATCATCTAAAAGTTGAAAGTGGAGAATGGTCAATCAAATTTTCTAGCTCTCCGTTCCCCTTTAATGTTTATAGATCATCCAAAAGTTGAAAGTTTTGGATTCCCAAGGTTAGCCCCCTTTTAATAAATTACAAATTTTAAATTGCAAGGAAAAATGAGAATGGAGAATGGAGTCTTCTCCCTCTCCATTATCCTTTAAATCAATCATCAAAATGTTGTAAATTGTATCCCCGTTTTAAAAAGAAATTAATATGAAGAAGGGTTGTCAACCCCTTTCCCTTTATCATTGATCTAAGAATGGAGTAGTATGACATGAGATGATATAGAATAGAAAAATTAGTAGGGTAGAAAATTCATAGGGATAATGACTTCATTGTTTCCATAATATTTATATTATCATGTTGTTTGAAGTCTTAGTCTTTGTAGCTAACTGTGAGAAAAGTTCCCTCATATGTCTTTCACACTTAACTTACTACTTCTAGTTCAAAGGTCACCCTTGAAATATGGTTAATTATCATGTATGTAAACATAGTGAGCACCACAACTAGCATCTTTTTTCTTAGTTGAGTAATGATAAATTACATCAGTTGCCACTTGCCATATTAGAAGTTGATAGATCATTAAATGGAAGGGAAATGATGGATAGGACACTAACCCTCAATCAAGAGCTACCAATTGGACGTTGGAGTCTAAACCCTAATGACAATGATGATCTTTTTCCTAACATAAGGATGATACTTATAGCAACTCGATATCTTGTTTTATGATGGCCCTTTGGCCTTAATTTTTGTACCAATGTTATATGTTTTTATGGTCTTGCAACCCTTGTTGCACGGGTATTACTAGCTTGTTGTGTAGTTGTAGTAACAATTAGATGAGGTATTACTAGTTTTTAGTGTAGTTGTAGTAACAATTAGATGGCTTTAGTTGTTAAGAATTACACTAGTGGTTCTTTGATCGTGGTAATTGTTTTTAATGACACCGTTTTTATAAAATGTCCCATAATATATTATTATTTCATTAATATTTAATTCGAATTATTATGACTATTATTATTATTTAACAATAATAGGTATATTGCATTAAAAAAGGCTATGGCTAAACTAGTTAACTTTGTAATACAAATTGGGGTAGTTTATAGACTA
The DNA here is from genome assembly GCA_900067695.1 of Picea abies. Classification (NCBI taxonomy): domain Eukaryota; kingdom Viridiplantae; phylum Streptophyta; class Pinopsida; order Pinales; family Pinaceae; genus Picea; species Picea abies. The sequence continues at coordinate 9,781 of CBVK0102390174.1, forward strand.
AAATTTACTTGAGTTTTGAAAATGAAATACATAGCTTTCTATGCCATCATGTTGCCAAGTTATGAAACTACTAATCCTACTATATTGTCTTACAAATTGTCCCAATAAAAACAAAAAATTGTAGTTCATTAGATATATAATAAAAAATCTAAAAGGAAGGACCATGTGGTACGTCACCCCACATCTCCTCATCTTCCTCAGTATTGGTTGTGTTCTCCTCTACTCCTACATCTCAAATTTGGTGTTTCAACCTCATCCTTGGTGCTTCACTCTTCTTTGACCTCTCACAGACCTGGCCAAATCTGTTTGACCCTAAGAGGGTAAGCTGGCTCATTTCCTTCAGTCCTATGTCAGTGCCTTGTCATCCCATCTATATTTTCTTTGAGTGAATCCAATGTTACCTCCATCATCTATTTTTACAGTCATGAACTCTCATGAACTCCACTAGATGAAAATCCAAAGAATGCATAACTTGATTTTTCTCAACAATTCTTTGCAAGTGTCTATTTATTTCTTAGGCCTTCGCTATGAGAGACTCTTCCCCATTTGAACCTAGTTCTGCATTGAATAGTGAAGTCTATAGTTGCTTGGAAAATTTTCCCTAGGTCCATCTTAAATGCCTTCATTTGCCTACATATTCCCACAAGCTTTCTGATCCAAAATGGATCCAGGAACCAAAATGGGTCCAGGAAGGCCTAAAAATAAAAGTTATCGGAATCATATGAAACCAGTGCCATTGCATCCATCTCGTCACGTTGATTCCGACCATATAATGTTTTCCTCAAACGAACATCATATGTGAAAGTTATTGCATTCTAATCAAATTCCCAAATAGGCAAAAAGTAAACTGGTCAAAGTCTGTTAAGAACCTGAACCAGATCTGAAGATATAATCAACACAATTACTGAATACATAATAGATCCATAAGCAAGATAGAAGAAACCACACTTTA
>CBVK0102390205.1:0-17841 GCA_900067695.1 Picea abies
TGAGGTGGTAAATCGAAGTTTAGGAAATTTGTTGAGGAGTTTGGTCACTGGACATCATAGCCAGTGGGATTGAATTCTGTCACAAGAAGAGTTTACATACAATGACTCACCAAACAGAAGTACAGGAAAGATTCCATTCCATACAGTATATGGGATGAATCCAAGAGGAGTATCAGAGTTAAGAGATCTGGAGTAGAATGAATTCAGAAGTGCTGAAGCAGAAGACTTCGCTGCAGAAATGAAGAAGCTTCATAACCAGATCAAAGCACAGTTGCAGAACAACAATAGAGAATAAAAACGCATAGTTGATCAACATAGGAGAAAAATTCAATTTGAAGTGGGAGATCAAGTTCTAGCACATCTTAGGAAGGAAAGGTTCCCAATGGGAACATATAACAAATTGAAGTTGAAGAAGATAGGATTGTGCAAGATCCTAAGAAAAAATGATGAAAATGCTTATGAGATAGCATTTCCAGAAGATGTGGGTATATCTCCCATATTCAACATTTCAGATCTGTATCCTTACATGGAAGATGAAAAAGGGTCATAAGATCATAAAGACATCCAGTGGGAGAAGCAGATGCCTGTAGCAGAAAATCCACAAATGGAGAAGATCATAGATCAGAGAATTGGAAAGAAGACCAGGAGAAAGAATTATTTTGAATATTTGGTAAAATGGAAAGGACACCCAATAGAATATGCTAGTTGGGTAAATGAAGAAGATATTCAAAAGCATGGGAAGTCAGTGCATGGCCTCATGGACATGAGTCCATGAATTTTTGTCCAGAGGAGTATGATGCAGGAGCATCGCCAACAAAGCACAAGTGGAAGACATCTCAGTGCACTAGCATGCATTTTGAAGTGATCATTTTGAAATTAAGAAGGACATATCATGAAATATCCTGAAAATATTGTAATTAAAGAACATCTTTAATGTTTAGGAGTTGAACCATTGCATGAGATCGACGGGGAATGTATTTTCCTTTAATGAAGTACCTTGCATTATAGATTCAATGTGTTTTCTCTTATCTGTTTATCTCAAACATTTATTGTAATAAATCCTTAGTATTTGAAAGCTTGTATTTCGATAGTATAGCACTAAGGTAGTTGGAGGGAAAATCTCTATGATCCCTCTTGTATAAATAAATGTATTTTTTCCCAAACGAGTCTATTGAATTTTAGTTGAAGAGTTGGTGAGAGTTGTAGTTGTTGAGAGTTGTAGATTTTTTGAAGAGAATTGTATGAGCCCATGTATATATCATTTGAGTGAATATAACATAGAAGCATTGTTCCAAATGTTTGTTGTTGCAGTCACTGTGTCTATATGAGTGAATGAATGGTATGATTTTTTTTGTTTAATTGAAATTATTTGTTACTACTTGTTCTTATGTTATGAATGCATTTACATGGTTGAATGTATGAATATATGAATATGTGAGATATTATATAAGTTTCAATTGTTTCTCTTCTATGAGCATGTGAAAGGAGCGCATAGTGTCCACAAGGTGTGCGTTGACAGAGTCTATTTCGACTCAGAGGCTCAGAAGAGATAACATGAAGCTTTTGTATGAAAAGAGTGCATAAGTTTCTGCAAGGTGTGCATTGACAGAGTCCGTTTTGACTTAGAAATCCAGGAGGGATAGCTTGAAAGTGTGCTTAGGAGGAAACACACTTAGAGTCATATTTTTCAAGAGGAATAATTGAGTCATGGAAGGACTGTTGCAAGGAGTGAACAGTCTCTGGTCAAGAGCCAAGTTGGAGGAATTTTGTCACAAGGTGTGCGCAGGGTCGATACTGGGATAAGTATCGAAGGAGTAATTATGAGAAGTTCAAAGTATCGAGGATGAACAAGTCCATAAGAGATAACTTGTAGCTTTGTATGCAAGGGGTGAATATTGTACGCAAGGAGTGCGTCGATAGAGTCTTGTGATTCAGAAACTTAGGAGGAGTAACTTAAGAGTATTTGTAGAAGAGTGTGAAGAATTGTTGCAGGAGTAACTTAAGAGTATTTGTAGAAGAGTGTGAAGAATTGTTGCAAGGTGTGCACATTCATCCATAAAGAAGTTAAGTCATGGAGGAAGACATGTTTCCAGGCACGCACAAGGTCTATTTCGACTAAGTGTCGAAAAAAATGATATGAGGAGTTAATATTTCGAAAGAAGAACAAGCTTAGAAGAAGTAGAGAGAGAGAATCCTTCAATAGGAAGGATTTCTTGAAGTTTCATAAATCAACAAGTAAGATCCGTGTAGGAGGAAGCAATATCACTCTAGACCGTCAGATATGGGAAATTTGCATGGAGGTTAGCCGTGGAGTCTTTTGGCACTTTGTGGTTTGGAGGCTTAGAGTATTGTAAGAAGCAGGGTCACTGACAGATATGGGAAATTTGCATGGAGGTTAGCCGTGGAGTCTTTTGGCACTTTGTGGTTTGGAGGCTTAGAGTATTGTAAGAAGCAGGGTCACTGAAGTCACGAAGTCAAGAAGTGATCCTATTTGTTGCCTGCAAGGAGGATATGTGTGGCAGTGGATTAGAGAGTTCGGAGAAATTGAGTGGAGCAAGTGCAATCATCACAAAGTCATGAAGGCTGAGGTAGTCTGGACTGTCGGATCTAGGAGGACACGTGAAAAAAAACTGTGTGTATCGGCATAAGGTGTTTCGAAAGAAAATGAGGGTGGAGGTTGCAATACCTCTGAAGGCTGAAGTTACGAAGAAGGTTGGCCTAAGGTTATATCCTGCGATCATAGAGAAGAAGAGCCTAGCCTAAGGATCTATCGCTCGTAAGTTAAAGTTACTAGAGGCGCTATAAAATGGTTGTGTGGGTAATTCAACCCTACGAGGTAACAATCGGGGGGGTTATGTAAGTTGTTCCAGGATCTGCTAGAGGCCCAAAAATATGATTCAGCTTAAGTGTTTCGAAGATCATTGACAGGGAAGTCACAAAACCCCTAGGAGGGAAGAGGGGGCTGCATCACTCTATCTTGGGGGAGACCTACTATTGAGATATAGAAAAATACCAACTTAAGTGTTTCGAAGATCATTGACAGGGAAGTCACAAAACCCCTAGGAGAGAAGAGGGGGCTGCATCACTCTATCTTGGGGGAGACCTACTATTGAGATATAGAAAAATAACATATATGGTTGGGTGAAACGTATGATGTCTGTAGTTAGTTGGTGAATGGTTTATTTAAAGATAAGTTGTCTCTGTGTAATTTATATTTCGTTGTGTAATATTTATCTATGATATGTGTTTATATAGTGCATGCTTGTTGTTAATGTTGTGCATGGCATGTTATTCATTTATTTTATGGTTTATCATGTTTCTTGTTAATTACATGTGTTGGTTTTGTGCTTCTTTATTAATTAACTGGTATCATAAATTGAAAATCCATCAAGAAGGTGATTTCTTGAGGTACCCAGATCGATGGTTACATCATAGTTTGGTATCAGAGAAATAGTTTCATGGTTGTTGGTAATGGTTTCATTACACAAGTTAATACCATGACCATGTTGTTACTACCAAATCATGTGCATTAATTCCCCATTATCCTAATCGATTTTTTATTTCTATGGAAAATGTGCATTAATTCCCCATTATCCTAATCGATTTTTTATTTCTATGGAAAATATGTGTAAATGATGGAAAGCATGAATAGGCAATTATCAAAATGGAAGGTATGCCAATCATCCATTGTAGTATAGATTTCAACTATATTTTTCATGGATATGTGGTAATTACATAAAATTGTTCTACAATCCTACCATGAAGGAAATTAAACTTGGTTGGTTGGAGTTGAAGAGAGTAAAGCAACAATGAGCAACATGACACAGATAAGTTATAGAACTAGTAAACTACAACCAACACAAGTTATTGCAAGAAATATCAGCATCAATGAGAGGAGTGTTAAAAATAAGAGATCTAATAGATATAGACTTAATCCATGACATTTTATAATTTTATCAAATATTTTAGCAGGCTAGATGAATGGATTTTTTTTAACGATCTTAATGGCGAAAAAGATGCAATTGTTGTCGATTTTGCTTAATGACTTCATGAGAATGTTGCAACGGTTCAAGGGTGTAAAGTTGAAGTAATAGAGGAAACCATTGTATAAGAAACAGGCCTTTTAATTGTAGGGGGAATATGGTTCAAAATCAATAAGGACACCTTGGATGCAAAATAAGTTTCTTTCAGGCTAGAGAAAGGGTAGTAAACATATGAAAGGTTTTGAAAAGAGATATGTTTCCAAGGCCAAGGGATCAAGTAGCCCTACATATAATTACATACATTACCTATGAAGGTTAACACAATATTATTTTGGCACGTCACTTAATTTTTTTGGAGTATTTAAAACATCAAAGTACTATTATCAGTCAAATCGCTAGATGAAGGGGGTCTCTTGTCCCATAAACAAAGGGGTCTCATACACCAATTTGGTGTCTGTCTTGGCCATGACCTTAAAATTAGATTATTATTAGTATCATTCCCTATTTTTTGTTAAAATTACTACAAATATAGTTGCATACATACAAAAAGGAAGGGAATCGGCCATAGGACACCATGGGCTAATCAACATACTGATTATTAATTATTTAAGGAGAAAAAAACACTATGTCACCTGGTATATGTTTGTTGGATATTCAAAAGAGAGTGTGGAGACAACACTGCCTACTAGAGAACTATTTCAATCCATGACACCAACTCGAACAATAAAAATTGAACAAATCATAAAAGCTACTAAGCCAGGGCAGGTTGGGGAGGAAATGGTTGAAATAATCAATAACAAAGGATGTAGAAGAGGTTATATAAGGCCTTCCCAATATACTCTATATCCAAAATCAAAGGTTCAAAATCCAACACCAACAATAATAGTTGAATAAATCCCATAAGTTACAAAGCCTCGGAAAGCTCCTAAGGAAACAATTGAAGTGATTAGTAGGAAAGGATGAAAAATAAGTAGCATAAGGGCTCCTCAATATACTCTAGAGACAAATTCAAATGTTTTAAATACTACAAAAGAAGGGCCTTTAGTGCATGTTGAGGAAGTAATCCAAATTTTAGACTCTCCTCAACATGAGGAAACCATATCTCCATACAGGATCTGTATCATTGAGGAGATGAGGAAATTAGTAGCCAACCAATAAAGCAAACCCCACTAGAGGAAAGTACCAACAACCAAGTTGTCAAAAAGAATCCAAAGAGAGTAAGAAGATCTGGATCAAACAAGTTTCAAGTAATAATTCCATTTCCTTCTATAGCCATAAATGTGATTTAAGAGCTTATGAGGTAGTTGTATGTTTCCCAAGTAGAATTAGTAAAATGGAAGCATGAAGTTGAAGCTAGAGCTCAAAATTTTTTTCTAGTCTAAGAACACCAATAGGTAATTACTAGACTAGAAGAGAAGCTCACATTAGTCTCAATTGAATATAATGAGAATTAAGAATGAATCAACAATGAGAATATGAAATTGAAGGAAGATCTATTAAAGAAAACACAAGAGACCACTGAAAAGGATAAAGATTTAGCCAAGATGACATATACATGTGGATAAATTGCTAATCAAGATAATCAAATGATATAATGTAGACATCCGTCTAGGGTCTATGAATTGTACCTAAAATAATGGTGGAACAAGTTTCAAATTGAATGCTACATATTAATGATAAAAATAGATTTCCAAAATCCTTGGCAATTTTGATTTAGCCAAGATGACATATACATGTGGATAAATTGCTAATCAAGATAATCAAATGATATAATGTAGACATCCGTCTAGGGTCTATGAATTGTACCTAAAATAATGGTGGAACAAGTTTCAAATTGAATGCTACATATTAATGATAAAAATAGATTTCCAAAATCCTTGGCAATTTTGTAATTTGTATTATGATATCACTCTAGAGAGGAGAAATATTGTATGTGAATTATATTTACACAATTTTTTTCTATAAAAAAGGCTAAGGTGGTTTCCAAATCCTTACATTGGAGACATATAGTTGAGATCCTTCATGTCTTGGATGGAGAATGAGAGGACCAAATTTTCTGCAACAAAGTGCTATGAATTTGAACAAAGGAATGTAGAGCTACAAATAAGAGGTGAAGGAGTTGAACCCAATGAAGTATATAGGAACCACATCCAATTGATAATAGATACACTCACCCATCTAGTGTTGGAGAGGAGACAATTAGAGGCTACAACAAATAGAGGTAAGAGTTTAAGCATTGATATAGGATTTGCAGCAGAAGGAACAACACTCACTACCTTTTCTAATGATAACTCTCTATCAAGTTGAACTATACACTAAAGGTATTCAAAAAATCACCTCCAACTATATAGGTCTAAAGTACATGTTCCCTCTCTTGTTGCATCATATTCCCTACTTTAGAAGGTTAGTTGAACCTAAAATTGATATTGAGAAGTATATATGAAAGGAGCTTCTAAAATATTCAGCTTATCACCACAAGGAAAAAGAGATCTACCGCATATCCTATGATCTAAGGACTAAGTGTTATGCTATAGAGATTTCTATAGAGGAGGACAGAGCTTTACAAGGACAAATGGTGCCCTATTTACCCAAGGTGAATGAAACTCTAGAGTCCTTGGCAGTAAAATAACAAGCACCCATATCAAGGGAGGAAAAAGAAGAGTCTGGAACACTAAGGAAAGAAGTATTTGTAGTAGTGACCATGAGAATAGATTCATCAATTTCTATAGTACCAAAGATAGAATCATCAATTGCAACAGTAATCAAGACTTAATCAACATCTACTAAAATTGAAATAGAATCAATAATATCAATAGAGGTTGAATTGGAATTAGTAGCAACAATGGAACAAATGAAATCAACAACAACAATAGAACAAACAAAATCAACATCAACAATAGATAAATAACAATTAGAGAATAATGTTGACTAAGTAGTAGTCAACGTCCAAATCATTTCCATTCACTTTTTGTCCTTTTTCCTTCTTTTTTTCATGAGGTCTTGCAAACATTTAATTATGAGGGTATGATGGGATCCTAAATTAGTCAATATTTATCCACCTTCTATAACTACTTACCCCAATAAAATTGATGTTTTATCCATTATTTGAACTAGTACTTGTTAAACACCAATTCTGCAAGCCATGACATTGTGTCGATTAGTAGTTTAACAATAGTTTACTATGAAAGAGAAACCGAGTTGCAGAGAAATGTTCCATTATGCTTTAGTCCAAGGAATAATGGATATGGCTATGCACTATGTGACAACCCATTGAAATCAATAGATTGATGAGAATACCAACACCATGAGTTCTCAAGTAGGACTCTCACTCCAACTTGAAAAGGAGGGAGATGGTCGTGCACTCCATAGCATCCATTTAATGAAATATATCAAGATAAATAAGGGTGTAATATATCCTCCAAGAATATATATTTTCCTACACCAAACAAAGATCATTCACCCTAGGATCCCATTCCTCAATGAACTATCTTAACTAATGAAGGAGGAAGTAGCGATTTTGAGGGGTAATATTGTTAGTTCATAGAATGGATTTACTTAGTTGGGATCAAAGGCTCTCTTAGTATAAATATGCTCATTTGTAGCTCTATTAGGGTATACAATCATAGGTTTGATTTTTCTTATAACTAGGGTTGAAAGAGATAGATATTAGAGTTTGTAAGTTTGAATATTTTTGATGAAATAAAAATATTGCCATCCTTATAAATTAAATTAAGTTATAATGAAGGGATTCACCAATCCTCCTTAGGTAGGGCCTACTTCGAGAGGCTTGCGGTGAATGTTCCTTCATATTTGTTGTGCATTTCATATGTATTTTATTGTGTGAATGTTTCTATTTTTCTATAGCTATAAAAATATGATTATCTCTATTAATGTGATTTTTTCCTTCATTGGCATGTCATGAACCTATGATTGGCAGGGGATATATTGTATGATTCAGTGCATTGTAGAGTATCTTTATCTTCCAGTATTGAATTTACCTTTCAATTTCAATTTCCTTTCTATAGCATTGAGCATGTATAGTTTACTTTACTTTCAACAATGATGTTTAATTCGAAAGGAGATAAGGAGTTTGGTAGCATCAACCAGTAAGCCCTAATACAATCCATGTCTAGAAGACTCATGCTACATAGATATGGTTCTTTGTTGTAGGTAGTTGCATATTAATCATGTAGTTTTATTTTATAAAAATAAAAGAACATAAAATTCATTTACTAACTCATTTACACACTTGATGATTTCATTAACTTTGCACAGTACTTCACAAATTTATCATTCCCCTTATTAATAATTTAAGTGTGATTACCTAATATTTAGTAGCCTTTATTTCTACAATACTCAAGATCATCACCCCCTCAAAATAGTTATATTATAAATAATGGGAGATAGCATAGGCATCCCCATGGTGAATGCCTTCCTTTTGAATCAACAAGTATTTATGAATCAACAGTCATATTACTCTACTTTTGTTTTTTCTTATGTGAGTTATTATGAGTAGCATGGTAGTCTATTTGGTATTTCAATGTGGGTTATATTTTCGAGATAGGCAATAGATCTAGTTTATTTCAAGTTTATGGTGTATCTTTGTTTTATTTATAATTTATTTAGGCTCCTACCATTCATCATCTTTAAAAGGTAGCCACCACCCCCTCCTTGGCACCCCTATATCTCTATTTACCTTGGTCTTGACTTGGTTTCTATGTTATCTTGGAGTAGGATAGTACATTTTCATTCTAGTAGGGGTGTTGTGTCCCTTGTAAGTTTAGGGAATTTAAGAAAGGACTTAAGTGGTTCATGAAGGATGTGGGTGTAGTTCGATGTAGTATCCTCAATGAGAGGGTCAAGTGGGATTGATGGAAAACATAATTTGAATAATTTTTTTATCAAATCAATGCAAAAAAAGACAATTGTGTTATGGACAAATAAAGACAAATATTGGATTTGAGTGATTGGTAGAAGAAGGTTAATGCATTATGGGAGTCCAAAAAAACAAAACTTTGGAGGCCTCTATCCAAATTGACTTAGTAAAACAAATAATGGAGCACATCATGTCTCATAATTGTATCACAAAGAGTGTGTTGAATCCCCCCTCTCATTAAAACTATTCTCCCTTGGAATAATCCACCTGGGCCTCTAAGGATCCTCTACAAATCCCTAAGATCGAACTAGAAAGAGTTCAGTTACACCTAAATAAAGAGTGGTTGTAGGAAATCTATAAGGAAATAAAGTCTCTAATATATGGTCCTCTTGAAGTGTTGTAATGAGTAGGAAATAATTCCTAGAGACTTAGTCTACCTCCATACATGCACATTTACACATTAGTGAAAGTGGAGAATATAGAACTCTATGAACCATCCTTTCTCAACGAGGATCAAAATGAAGGGTGACTCTTAAATACCATAGGGGAATTAGCATTGAATGATAAACTAGAGTCAGTAGAAGATGTGATTTTGTAACCACTAGAAGAGATCAAAAAGAACTCGGGTATGTATGGGTAAATGGTAACTTCCAAGAAAGTCCAAGTAGTGCTCTAGGGAGAAAGTTTTGGAAACTTTTCCTCGTCTCTTTTAAAATTAAAATATTTGGGGGAATAAAAGCCTCCCAAAATGGAGAGTTATGATATGGAATCGATCAATAATTTGTGTGTGTGTGTGTGTGTGTGTGTTGATAGGTGGATTCTAAGTGCTCTCTATGCCTCTCCAGCTCTCTCTCTCTCATAGATGGTCATAAGTGAGCGAGTGTAACACTCACCACGATAGCACCAAGTGCAATCCACATCAACTCCCTTGAAACCCTAATCGAATTAAAAAAATTGGGTCATTTAAAATACCTAACCCTAACCCTAATGGATATTAATACATGTTAAAGACTTAACCATAGAAGAAAGGGGTTTTGCACCTATTGTAATTATCTTAATGTTCCATACTTCAATCAGGAAAAGTAGTGGATATTAGACTAGGACAACAAAATAATATGACCCTATAGTGGCCAACCATATGCCATAGTGTTTATTGTTCCCCCAAGTGAGGCAATCTCTCTCAATTTCTTTTATTATAATCTAAGAAGAAAAGAGAAAGGCACAATCCTAATTTATTGTTGGATTTTCCCATGTAGGGTTTTTAGGGGTACATCTTATGTTTAATGTGTTAAGTCATGTGTGCTCTACTTTTATTGTTGTAATTTCTCTTATGTTCTCATTTCAATTCAATATTTTGAGTGGTATGCTTTTAATATTACACATTAATCATAAGTAATCACTTCATATTGAAGAATAACATCACAATATTTGTAGTATCATTTGGATTTTTTTGTGCCAAACTGTAGAGTGGAATATTCATGATAATTAATTAGCTAAACTACTTCAAACATTAACTCTTTAAAGAAATGAAAAGTTGAGTCAATGGAAGCATGGCATATTTTAGTGCATTTTTTGGAAATACCAAACAATAATCACAAACTCAAACCTTGTAACATTGTGTTATAAATAAATGTGTCTATCAACGAATAAGCATTTGGGTGAAAGGGTATGGAAAATACAACGAACATTGTGTTATAAATAAATGTGTCTAGTATCAATGGATAAGCATTTGGGTGAAAGGGTGTGGAAAAATACAACTAACAAATTAGGAAACTTATTTATTGGATTAGAAAAACTTGTTTCATTTAACTTAGTCCATTGCAAGAAAACTTACAACTTGAAAGAAAACTTAAATAAGTGAGAGTGGTTCAGAAGTTGCTTGCCTCTATTGCACAAGATTTATCCCCTTATTTTATTCTAGTGTCTCTTTCATCCTCTCAATGGTGTTATTTGGCTCAATATTAATCTCAATCGCCTTCTTAGTGAATGTTTTCACTTTGCTTATTGTACCACCCTTATATTGATGATGAAAAGTTTGGCACTTTATGAATATTGTAATTTACAATAGATAATTTATTCTCTATTTTCTTCACAAAAATTGAGCCTCTGTTGATCTTGTGGAATACCCTCCTCATCCTACAATAAAAAAAGAAACAACACCAACAAAAGCCACTTTCATAAACACCCATTTCCAACATAGTCATCAACATGATGAGAACCCTTAAGAGTTGTTGTTTTTATAAAAGTCACATTTAAGTTTTACTACAATCCAATAGAGTTGTTGTTTTTATAAAAGTAAAAGTTTTTATTTAATAAAAAATCAAATAACCAATAGAATTTCAATAAACTTGTTCAAACATAATCATTAAGTTGAAACTATGCAAATCAAACATGACTATGTGTCTTATTTAATATATATAAACTTCACATGGGCTAAGATCTTGATGAGATCTTCTAAATATCATTAAACTTCACATGGGATAAGATCTTGGTGAGATCTTCTAAATATCATTGGAACAATAAATATGGAATATTCCATATTACCATTACTATTCACTAAAAAAAATCATCATTGATTAAGATCAAAATGGGGTCTTATTCGAATACAATCACCTTGGAATATAATAATTATTTGATGTTATTAATATATAATATCATTGGAGGAATATTCTATATTATCACCACTATTCACTATAAAAAAATCATCATTGATTAAGATCAAAATGGGGTCTTGTTCGAATACAATCACCTTGGAATATAATAATTATTTGATGTTATTAATATATTTAAGAGAAAAAATAAATAATATTTTAAATTATGTTGAGCATTTTGGATGTAAAAAATAAAATGAATAAAATAGAAACGCATTTTTTTTCACTTATTTTCATTTTATCTCATTATGTGTTTACTAAAATTATTACATGTAAGTATTTAGTAGATACAAAATTGAATTATGTATCCAATGAATACTTATATTTTTATTTTTAGTGAACCTACATTAAAATTAAAATAAAATGAAATTAAGTAAAAAAAAAAAAACATAAATTATTATATTTAGGTATTTAATAGATACAAATTTGAATTATGTATCCAATGAATATTCATATTTATATTTTTAGTGAATCTACATTAAAATGAAATTAAATAAAAAATAATATATATATATATATATATATATATATATATATATATATTCATATTTATATTTTTAGTGAACCTACATTAAAATTAAATGAAATTAAATGGAAAAAAAAAAAAAAAACAACAACATTTTTTTTAATTTTATTATATAAATATATTTATTTTAAGTTTGATTTCAAATTTCTAGTAAACCATTAAGATAAAAAAATAAATAAATAACTTTATTCTATAAATACATTTATTTTAAGATTGATCTGTAATGCAAATGTAATATAAAGGAATCATAATGGAATTAATTATTATTATTATTATATTCTTTAGTAATATTTAGTAAAAAAAAAAATTATTTTTTTATTTTAAATTTAATATAAAATATATAAAATATTAATTGTTTATGTAATAAATTTTAATTTATATTTAATAAATTGTTATATAAATTAAAATGTTTGAGAACTGTATCACAAGAATCTAAATTTTTCATTATTATTTTTAATTCTCATCTCTTAATTTTATTAGATCAACCTAACTTGGAAACTTTCATTAATAATAATATATAACACTTATAATTTTAATTTATATTTAATAAAGTATTATATAAATTAAAATGTTTGAAAACTATATCACAAGAATATAAATCTTTCATTATTATTTTTAATTCTCTTCTCATAACTCTATTATGCCAACTTAGTTTACATGGAATTAATGATAATATATAACACTTATAACATAATATGTTGTGACATATGCTTTATTATTTTAATATTTTTATTATAAGGTCCATTTTAATTAATGATAATATATAACACTTATAACATAATATGTTATGTTGTGGCATATGCTTTATTATTTTAATATTTTTATTATAAGGTCTATTTTAGACTTTTAATTTTCAATAATGATTATGATAAAAAATTATAAAATTGAAGAAGAAGAAAACAATAACATTTTTTTTATTTTATTTTTGCATATTTCTATAAATTTTATCTATAAAAATAACAATATTTAATGTTGTTTCTCTCCATTAATGATTCACACAAAAATTAAAGTAAAAATGTAAATCAATTAATATGATAAAGAACATATAAAAAAGATTGATCTTGGAATAACATGTGTGTACACACAAAGTAAAATCTCATTGTCTAAAATCTCATTGTCCAAAACATTACAAGATAAGTCATGAATAATATGTAAAATAAAATATTTTTTTCATATACAAATTAAAACTAATTAATAATATATAATATATATTCTCTATAATATATAATATTAATTCTCTATTTAACAAATTGCATTGTAATGTATCAATTTCAATGGATATGCAATTTCCTCCTTTATATAAGCAACAAGATAATGTTGTAAATAATAACTAAATAGAGAAAAACAAATAAGTAAAATATAATGAACAAACACGAATTAATAATGATAAATCGTTTTTTAATGAAAATGAGTAACATTTATATTAAAAAAGAGGTTGTGGCCTAACCATTTAGCTTAAAAACACATAGCAAAAAAAAACATGGTCATTATCGACAATCCAAAAGGTACCAAAGCCTTAATATGATTGCTCAAAGATCGTGATGTTTTGCCTCCTCTATGCCTAGCACCAATAGCTAGATAAATTAATCTACTGAGAAAGGACCCTATATTACATGGAAATTACTAACAAATACATAAATATATCCCCACAGGGGGCTTCTCCCTTGACACCAACGTACTATTTCACTTATGTAGTAGTTGATTATTATGTATTTTCACCTAGAATTGAGGCATTGACCACTCCATATAAAATATTCTGACCTAGAAGACAAGGGAGTTGAGCCATTGAAAAATCCTCATTCATTCTAGTATGAACAAGATTGAAAGAGCCTTTAGATAAATTTTGGAGATGGGTATAGGAATACATAGGATTAGAGGAGAAATGAATAGTCTCAACTATTTTGTGCACCAAAGAGAAAAATGATTCCAATGTATAGTCCATGAGAGAATATTTATGTTTTTGGGCTTCCATAAATAGCTCAAATTCCTTCTCTTTAAATCTGATTAAATGCAACTGAGCAATGGATTCTATTTCACAATGATCTTGAGCCTGGGATTCCTTAGAGGCTATGTACTCCCACTCATCTTTCATCCCGGACCAATTATTTTCAGTAAGAGTGAGTTCCAGTTTCATCTCCATCACTTGACTCATGTAACTCCTAAGTCTCCTTCTGGTCTATGTTAATGCACACCAAATACATCATCCAGGGTTGCATTGAAATCCTTCCATTATATTGATTCCTCCAATTCTAGGAAGAATTCTCTCTAATATCCCTTGCCTTTGTGTTTGACTAAGCCTTCTCCCACTAAAGGAAAATATTCAATCACTCCAAGAGGAGCACCTAAACCACTTCCATTACCAAGGATGACAAGTAGCCCTGTCATTAGGAGTAATGAACAACCTATAAGCTGAGAAGGAAGAAAAATATAGCACATGTAGCTCCATACAAATTCCATAAGTGAATAAACCACCCTATCATTGCTAAAAACAAATGTTAAGTGACCTTCGTGCTCAAATATATTAAACCCATATCTACCCTAACATGGATGAATTGATGCATAGATAATTTGAGATGTGCCAAGTTAAAATAAAAAAGCAATGCCAGGGGATAGGGAGGGGAAATGTAGCCCACCCCCCACCCATTTGTTTTGTTGATTCCTTCCCTTAAACTGACTCCTTCATTTGCTTTTGCATCTACTAACTGATTGGTTTTGCATGGCACCTAAAAGAATGAAATCGATTCAAATTCCTAAATTAGAGCTTGAGATCTATTAATGATCCTTGCAAGGGGGTTATCCTTTGAGGATGATCATGAGTACATATGGCTATTGAAAATGGAGGAGTCTCCTATCACTATGACTCGACTTACTCCTCTATCTCTAAATATCACCAATCCTTGATATAAATCCAATGCTTCTTCCTTATTGTTCAAGGTTGTCCCTAGATCCCAAGTGAAGCTTTCTTATAGAGTTCCTTTTGGATCTAATAAGATCCCCCTTCCACCTACCTCTCATTAATAATGATAAATCATTGAAGTATAATTTCATATTTATTATATCATAAATCTCACATGAACCTCAGAACAAATCCAAAACCCAATCTCTTCACTTGAAAATGTATTGATAAAATAATTAATTAGTGCTTGTGGCTTTTGATAAATGTTTACAATCTCTCCATTCCAATCCTATTATTGTATGTTATCTTTTTAACCGTAATGTTGTAAGACAATAATTGACTATGTTTGGCTCCATTATTTTCATTAATAAGAATATAATCATAAGGATCTTCTTCTGTCCAACATGCAAGTTGTATTCTTTTGATATCACTCATGAGTGCGTCGTCATTGGAGCTATGAAAATTATGTTTGTGCATGTAACATAGATAAATAAGAATTCAACTTAACTTGTAAATAATTAAAATTGTCTAACTTTAAACACTAAAACAATACCATTTATATTTCTTACAATAAAGTTGCTTCCTTGAATTTGATTTAGCCTTGAAGGTTGATATCACCAATCATGCATGTGGCTCTAAATGAAAAAATATAAATCTTTAAAGTGGTGATGATGTAAAATTTAGGAATCTTATAACTAGTTTATCGAATGCTTGGAAGTGTAAGGTTCATAATCATAACCAATATTTTAGATATTGTAATCTTGAAAATTATCTACAATAACTAGGGAGTACTCCCTTTTAGGAGAAATATTTGCAATGTGTTCACAATCACCTAATATTACTTGATATTGCAGAGTGTGGAGATTATTCCAAATGTAGTCATCTAGAGTATCATCAAATTGAACATTTTCAAGACATTGCCTTCTTTGTCTTTCCAAATTGGCTTTTAAAATATGACTTCTAAAAGACTCTGGTATTGCATCTACTTTTCTCTTCATTGTATTTTACGAAAAACATTAATACACACACACACACATAGAATAACCTACAAATGAATAAATAAATATAATAAATATCATACCTTTTTAATGCAAACAAGAAATTAACTTAGCACTACTATAGATCTTGAGTTCGGATGGTGGTGCAACATCATCCCAACTCTCTTCATTCAAAAATCTAACCATTTTCTCTTGTATTTTCGTATAAACCTTGAGACTACCAAAATGAGATAAATAATGTTGTAATGATATCTACAACAAAATACTTCATACACTAAATTGAAAAGATAAATATTAGAAACTTAATATACGTCCAAAATAGATCAACAAGATTAACACTCAAACTTATTAGCCATGTATTTCAGTGATAACTCTTAATACCTTACATGTGATAATGTGGCCATGACAAGTGTTTCATCCCTCACTGCTTGCATTAATCTCTAGGGTGTTATATCCATGTCTTTTGGAAGATTTTAGAACTCATGAGATGTCTTACTATTTCTTACTACAAAGGTATTACACCTTTTAACCTCTTAATTTTTATACCAATATTATCCTACAAGCCAAATATACCATCAATCAATTCCCATGTTTGACCTATCTTCAATGTCAATTAAAAATAAGAATCATATATCTGTATGAATAACTTCCTTTGCAGTTTTTTTGTTTCACACTTTCCTCATTAATTGCGAAGACTATTTCCATACAAAATTGATTCTAAAAAATTCCACCAACATTTGATCTGAACCCTATTGCATAATTTTTAAAATTTACTATGGATAAATTTGACGCTCTAAATGAATGTCACGAACATCTATGTTGGACAATTGGTTGTTATTAATGTCATCCCTTGGAGATTGATATAAACCCTTAGAGAAGTCTAGAATCCCTAGAGATGTGGTTGAGATTGATGGTGAGTTAGTTGTCATTGATGTGATGGGTGCATTTGATGAATTCTACATGAATCCCCGAAGGTGTGTTTATGGGACCCAAAGTTGGTTGAGGAATATGGACATTAAGGATAGTGTAAATTCATGCAAGATACTCATATATGGATAGTCCTTGTCGTGTAGTTTCCGGTGATAGGTGGTACGCCATGTGGTTCCTCATGGTTGGGAGATATGGCCTTGTGAAGTTGGAAGCCCCAAAGGATGGCCAAGAATCCCCTAAGAAGTTACAAGTGAATTAATGAATGGGTAAAGTGGTTGTAATAAGAAATTCAAGAAGTCCTAAGAATAAGGAAAGAGGTTACCTTGAATAAGTATAAATGCACCTAAGGAGTCTCTCATAAGGAAAAATACATTTACATTGAATATATATCTTTTGAGAATAGTATGGTCTAGTATTTTGGTCTATTGATGAATCTGAAAAAAAGTATGAGGTAGTGGAGAAAGTGTGAGGAAAGAGTGAAAGTTTCAGAGCTGTAGAGTGCTAGGGTTTCCTGTAACCCTAACTTGGCAGGCCCTCATGGGTTAGCTTGAGGGTGTCACATGAGGCACCCCCGTGGGTTAGCTTGATGGTGTCATGTGAGTCAACCATGAGGGTTTCCTAATGGAAATCACGTGACGCCCCACATGAAAAGGAGTCTTAGTCCCACGAGGATAAGACAAATATGGTACAGATGTTGGTACCAGGTTGTTAAGGACTATGACAGTGTTACATGTCAGTATTACAATACAACAAGTCAACTATAGGTTACAAGTATGCTTATGTCATTATATCTTATGCTTGGTGATGGTATGGTACATGATTTGGAAGCATGTCTTGTTGATGCATGGTACATCTTGGTGATATTGGTATGGTACATTAATTAGTAGTACATCTTGGTTGTATTGGTATATTGGTATTTGGTTTGGCTACGTGGTGATGATGTTATATGCTTGAGGCTTATTCTTGGTATACTCTTGAAGC
>CBVK0102390316.1:0-10165 GCA_900067695.1 Picea abies
GAGAGGGAATTAAAGAGAGATATATAGAGAGTTAAAGAGAGGGGGGGGGAGAGAGGGGAAGGGAGATACATAGAGGGGCAAGGGAAGAGGGAAGGAAAGAGAAAGTGGGAGAGAAAGAGAGAGTGGGGGAGAGAGGGAAGAGGGAGCGAGGGGAAGGGAGGGAGGCAAGAGGGAGGGAGGGGGAGGATTAAGGAACCCACCTAATGAATAATTAAAGTGTGCCATGGAGTTCAGTTGGAGGTTAGGGCTCGTTCCCTATTTAATGGGGACATAGACCGAGGAAAAATATAATCATTAAAGAGTACAGATAGTCTCGGGGTTCATGCCAAAGGTATCAAGACCTTGGGATTTCACCATAATGCATGTCGAGAGGTTCTTTGAACAAATTTTATGAAATTTATACTCACTTTTCTCAAAAGTTTGCAAGGAATTTGATGGTGCACTTTGTTTCTGTGTTTGAGAAACGTGTAATGAGTTCATTGTAAAATAAAATCATTTGAGCAATAATAAATAGGTCTCTTTTAAAATCAGAAATAGAGACACAACCCAAATTGGGTGAACTCCGTTAACAAACTTTTGTATGTGATTTTGGTATTTTTGTTCTATTTTTCTCAGTTGATTGCAAGTTGTTTATCATTAAACTGATTTTGGATGGATAATTAATTTCACATATATTTTGGAATTAGTCAAACAATCATTATTATTTCAAATATCAAGTAGATGTGTATGTGTATTAAATAAAAAATAGCATCTAAGGATTTTTCGGATCAAGATGGTATCAAAGATAAGGTTTTGACAAGTGGCTTCAAGTGAATTCTTACAAGTTCCAAATCCAAGCAAGGAGAAGGGAAATTTGCATGTTATAATCAAGAGATTGGTTCAAGAATCTTTAATCGATGAAGAGATATGACTTCGCGGCCATTAAAATTAGGTCCTTATGAATTTGAAGATGATTTCTTCAAGGATCTTAATTTAATGAGAGCCATGGTAAAAGAAATGTACGAAGGTCGAACTAGGGCCAAGGAAGAAGATACATCAAAGATATTTGAACTAGTTAAAGATGAAGGAGGGGGTGAAGGAGTTGAGCATTCCAAACCACCCTCATGATATTCATCATTTGCAAGTGAACATTCTTCACATAAGAAGAAGTCTACTAAGAAGACTTCTCATGCTCATAATTTCCCTTTATTAAAATTGCATATTAAGATGGAATTACCAATTTATGATGGAGAATTGAATGTTGAAAAGTTGGACAATTGGATCAAGAATATATAGCTATATTGAAGGGTGCAAAAGACCATGGATGAAACTACAAATATGAAATTGGTTACTCTTTTTTTTGGGAAGTACAACCTTAATATGGTGGGAGAGTAAGACACAAGTTGATGTTCTTCAACAGGGTACAATAATTTCCTCTTGAGATGAATTTAATGCTGTTATTAGAAAACAATTTTATCCATAGGCTTATGTGCAAACAACAACTATAGAATGACAACATCTCAGACAAGGGAAGGGGAAAAATATCCTAGCATATACACATGAATTTAAAAATAAATCATTATCCTTGGGAATTCCCATATATGCTCAGGAAGGCCTTATAAAGTATATATGTAGCATGCACTCATATTGTCAACACACTATTCTAATGTTTAACCCTACTAAGATTCATGAAGTATCGATACAAGCTACTCATCTGGAGGATAGTAAGGGGAAACATGTGATTGAATATAGCAAGCCACACAAGTTCAAAAAGAAACTGAAAGGAAAATGGAAGAGTAAGAAGTCATCTATTGTAAGGAAAGTTGAAGAAATACCTACATGTTCCCAGTATGAGAGAAAGGGTCATGAGGAAGCACATTGTTGGAAGCTCCATCCATAATTACAACCAAAGAAGTTCTAGGATAAAGGGAAGAAAAGGAATGCTACATCATCTCAATAAGATATGGGATCATATTTAGGAGTTGAATGTAAGATCATGGAAATATGAAGAAAATGTATGTCTACTACTAATTCTTCAATTCAATCTTTCAAATTGGAAAACGTTATTTATAAAAATAAAATAAGTAAGTTTTTTCATGTCAGAGTTATAGTCGACTACAAAAAGATAGATGCTTTGTTCAACAGTGGATCTCAAGTTAACGTAATATCTGAAGTAATTGTTAAGAAGTTAGGTTTGAAGATGAAACCTCATAAAAAATCATATTCATTAGGTTGGGTATGTGAATATGATAACTTCTAGTTAACAAAGCAATGTAAGATCATATTTGAAATTCCAACTAAGTTCCTTGATGAGGTTGAGCTAGATGTTGTGCCTTTGGACAATTGTGACATTTTCTTGGGTATTCTATATCTATTTGATAAGAAAGTTATATTTTACCACGGAGAGAATAAATACCACTTTTTCAAGGATGGGATTGAATTTATTATCAGAGATCATCATATCCAAACTAATGTTTCTTTAGTGAGCACATGTAAAATGAAGAGTCTTGTGACTGAAAGTAACTATTTTGTTCTCGTGATAGTGAAACAAAAATAAGAATAGATATGTGATGCTTTATCAATTTTTTATCCAAATCATAAACATGAGTTGGTTGGAATCATAATTAATTATGATGATTTATTTCAGGAACTTACAGGGTTTCCTCCTAAGAGGGAGGTTGAAGATGAAATATATTTGCAATAGGATGATCATCTTCTGACAAATGTAATTACAAGTTGATGAGATCTTCACATCTCCATCAATTTATCTGTCAGTCATTATGTTAGGAGTTTTTCAGTCAGTAGAAACATTAGTCAGACAGTGTGACAATTTGTAAGTGCAAAGTCACACATTTACTGAAAACTCAATCTACAAGAAAGAAGGTATAAATGGATCCGATCTCTATCTTCTCGGGTTGAGTTAAGTGGTTGAAGAGTCATTCAAATTAATGACAATCTTTAATGTTGAGTCGATCTTAGCTTATGTAGGAAGTCTATGTCAGTGTCTATATAAGTCTAAGTCTCTTAGTTAGTAGATGATGGAGAAGATGATGTTGAAGAAGAAAAGTTGATGTGTAGTGGAGAAGCAGAGAGGTAAAGAAAACCAACAACAACCGAAGAGTTGACAGAAGAAGCCATTGGAGCTGAAGCTCATCTTTGTCATTGTATTTTGTATTTGTGCACAGCACCAAAGTTCATTAATATCAAGAGTTTGTGTATGAATACATTTTTGTCTTATTTATGAGTTTATATGCTAAGCATAACATTGTATTATTTTGCATTCATAAATAAATAAATTAAGTGTGTATTCACAACACGTAGAAAACTAAGCAGTCTATGTACTGCACAATGGTCTTGAGAACTCAATTACATAGCCTATTTGGTGCATAGTATTTCAATCTTTGTTACGTAGAGTAGACTATGTGCACCAGAAAACTTCCCTTCAAATTGGTATCAAAGCAAGTTCTATCAGAACAAGTTTGTCTGAGCAGAAACTCTCTTGAAAAGTGAAATATGGCTTCTACCTCAAATATGAAACCTCCCACTTTTATAGGCAAGAATGATGATATTTGGTCCTTGAACATGAAGGGCTTGTTCCAAGGTCAATATGTATGGGAAATAGTCTAGAATGGATATGTGGAACCAGTATATCAGGAAACACACAATGAACTCACAGAAGATGAGAAAGATGTCTTGAAAGATTAAAGAAAGAATGATGGAAAGGCATTGTTTTACATACATAAAGCCATGCATGAGAGCATACTTCCAAGAGTTGCATCAACAAAGAAATCCAATGAAGCATGGGATACACTACAAACCTCTTATCAGGGTATGGAAAAATTAAAGACTGCAAAATTGTAGATTCTTAGAAGAGATTTTCAAACCATGTCAATGAAATACTTAGAGACAATAGATTCATTATAGAACCACGTTATTGGACTAATTAATGAGATTAAGTCTCATGGTGAAACCATAAAAGACGTAAAATTTGTTGAGAAGGTGCTTAGGAGTCTTCCTCCTAAGTTTGATACCCTTGTTGTGACTCTAGAAGAAAGAAAAGACTTGAGTCAGTTTAGTCTAGATGAAATGCAACTTCCCTCATTGATCATGAACATAGATTGAATAGATCAAGTATTTCATTAGAGAATTCATTTTCTTCATAGTCATCCATAAGTCGTGGAAGAGGAAGGGGGAGAGATAACTCTAGAGGTAGAGGAAGAAGTTTTGACATAAGTGGATGTAATAGCAATCCTGAAAATACTAGTGGAAGAGATCAAAAACCAAGTACCGGCTAGTTAAGTTTTCAAAGAACTGAAAAATCAAAGATTCATTGTCATTACTGTAAAAAGTATGGACATTATGAATATGAGTTCAGAAAGAGATAGTACAAATAGAACAAGAAAAGTCAAGATCAGTCACACACCGCAAATAACCAAACTCACCCTATGTTTATGGCGCGCATTGTAGAAATGCCTAATATAGTCTCACCAGTTGAATGAAATGTTTCTAAAGCAAGTCCATGTGACATATGGTACTTATATTCAGGCTGCATTAACCACATGATAGGAAACATATAATTGTTTTCTAGTTTGTAGGAGTCGGTCCAAACCAAGGTTACGCTTGGAAAATATATCCAAGTCACTATCTTAGGAAAAGGCAGTATAAACATTTTAACTAGACAAGAAGAACTGAAATTTATGTCTGATGTATATTATGTTTCCGGTATGAAGCATAATTTGATGAGTACAGGAAAACTGTTACAAAAATGATAAAGAACCTACATGGAAGATAATCATTGTGTGATCATGGATAAATACCCAAGAAACCAACTTATTGTAAAAATCTAGATGACAAGTAACATGATGTTCCCATTAACATTAAATCCATCCAAGAAAGGGAACACAATGCAAATTTTTGATAAAGGGAAAAGTGCACAGTTAGACACTACATTCACATAAAAAAGTGCACGCAGTTCCAATAAAGAAAATAGTGTGTGCAATATCGAGAAATGAGAAAATGGTGCAGAGATGAAAGAAACATTCCAATTTGAAATACAGGATGATTCCTCGTTATGGCATTTCCTATTTGGACATTTGAACTTTGGAGGTCTGAAACTACTACACTCAAAGGATATGGTAAAAGGTTTGCCATTGATCGAAAAACCAGAAAGGATATGTGAAGGATGAATATTTGGCAAGCAACACGGAGAATTATTTCCAGTTGGCAAGTCTTACAGAGAAAAATATCCACTGGAAATTGTACACTCAGACATTTGTGGACCAATGCAAACTCAGTCAATAGGAGGCAGTACTTATTTTCTAACATTCATTGATGATTTGTCAAGAAAGAGATGGATTTATTTCCTAAAGAATAAATCTAACACATTGGGTTGTTTTCAACAATTTAAATCACTTATGGAGAAATAGAGTGGTTATTTCATCAAGCATCTAATAACAGACAGAGGAGGTGAATATACGTCAAGAGAATTTCATAACTTTTGTAAAGTTCATGGTATCTACAAGCAATTTCTTGCACGATACACACCACAAGAAAATGGTGTCGTGGAGAGAAAGAACATAATAATCATGGAAATGGTACGCAATATGTTGACATGTAAACATTTGTCAAATGAGTATTGGGATGAGGCAGTAGCAACTGCAATATACATATTGAAAAGATGTTTCGACAAAGAGTGTGAAGAATGGAGTTCCTTAGGAAGCCTGGATAGGTTCAAAGAATAATGTGGCACACTTAAATTTTTTTGGTTATGTCGCATATGCACATGTTTCAAATGAACTGAGAAGGAATTTGGACAACAAAGGACAAAGATGTATATTTGTTGGGTATTCTGAAGAAACAAAAGGATACAAGTTGTATGACCCTATCACAAGAAAATTCTTTATCATTCGCAATGTTCACTTCATGGAGAATGAAGCATGGGATGGAACCATTACAAAGACAATAAAAATTATTAACGCAATAGAGAATGATGACATAGAAGATGAAGTGTTTCAAACACCATGCACAAGTTAGTGCGGAGTCCCATCTACACCTGGAACTGCGATACAAATCACTGCGCAGAATACTCAAGTAAGAACATGAGGTACATAGCCTACACCTAAAGTGCAACAAACACCAACACGCAATCCAAGCAGTTCTACATCTCCATATCCAACTTTAGCAAGTTTGTTACCAAGAAAGACAAGAAGTCTGTACGACATCTATAATGAAGACGTGACATATTCATTTTCAATTTTTTCTCTATTTTCACAAATAGATGATCCATTAACCTTTCAAGAAGCACTCAAAGATGTTGTATGGGCACAAGCCATGGATGAAGAAATCAAATGCATCGAGAACAATAAAACATGGAATTTGGTTGATGTACTTGAAGACAAGGATGTTATAAGTGTCAAGTGGATTTATAAAACCAAACAAGATGCAGAAGGAAATGTACATAAGTACAAGGCAAGGTTAGTTGCAAGAGGCTTTACACAACAACCTGTAATTGATTACAATGAAAGATTTGCACCAGTGGCGTGCATGGACACATTCAAAACCATGTTAGCTATTTTCACACATTACAAATGGAAATTTTACCAGATGGATGTAAAGTTAGCATTTTTGAATGGAAACTTAGAAGAAGTATATGTGGAACAACCACAAGGTTATGAGGTTTCAGGACAAGAAAAAAAAGTATACAGATTGAAGAAAGAATTGAATGGTTTAAAACAAGATCTAATAGCTTGGTACAGTTGCATAGATTCCTATCTCACACATAATGGATTTCAGAGAAGTGAAAATGAGCCAACATTGTACATCAAATCAAATCAACAAGGAGAAGTGAAAATGAGCCAACATTGTACATCAAATCAAATCAACAAGGTAATGTCTTAATTGTTTGTTTATAGGTGGATGATTTGATATTTACAAGTGATTTTGGCATAGAATAATTCAAGATAGACATGAAGCATGAATTTGAAATGACTTATTTGGGGCTTATGAGATATTCTTTGGGAATAGAAGTGCACCAGTCCAAAACTGACATATTTATCTCACAGTCCAAGTATTTGCATGAAATATTGAAAATATTCAATATGGTGAATTCAAAAGCAACACCAACAAATGTCATAACATGATTGAAGTTAAGCAAGGAAGATAAAGGGTCCAAGGTGGATCTCACACTGTTTAAAAGACTGGTAGGAAGTCTTATGTATCTAACAGTGACAAGGACTGGCATTATGTATGAAGTGAGCCTAATTTCAAGGTTCATGGAAACTTCAAAAGAATCGCATTGGAAGGAAGAAAAGAATATCCTGAGATATGTGAATGGAACACAATATTTTGGCATCAAGTACTCCACTTCAGAAGATCTCAGACTCACTGGATACACTGACAGTGATTGTGGGGGCAACAATGATGAAAAAAAAAACCTCAAGGTACACATTTCATTTTGGAACAGGTATGGTATCATGGGCATCAAGGAAGCAACCCATTGTGACTTTGGAACAGGTATGGTATCATGGGCATCAAGGAAGCAACCCATTGTGACACTTTCTTCAGCAGAAGCAGAGAACGTCGAAGCTACAAGCACTACTCGTCAAGAAGTATGGATGAGAAGGATGTCAAAATATTTGTTGTAGGAACAACAGGAACCAACAACAGTTTTCTCTGACAACAATTCAACCATCATGTTATCAAATAGTCATGTGTTTCACAAGAAAAACAAGAACATTGATACAAGGTATCATTTCATCAGAGAATTGGTGAATAACAAAGAGATATGTTTAGAATTTTGCAGGTCAAAAGAACAAGTTGCAAACATTTTTACAAAGGATTTAGAAAGAGATGCATTTCAACATCTGCACAGTAGTCTGCACAGTCACAGATGAGTGGCAGTAAAATGAAAACTCATTTTGTAATCCCACCAACTTATAATTAAAAAGGTGTGTTGAAAATTGTAATTACAAGTCGGTGAGATATTCACATATTCGTCGATTTGTCTGCCAATCATTATGTCAATAGTTTGTCGGTGGAAATGACAATAAGAAAGTCTCACATTTGCTCAAAATTCAGTCTACAAGAAGGAAATGAAATGAATGAATTCATTTTATTTTAAATGATGAAAGAATTACACCTTAAGAGATTTGATTCCTCTCAATACTTGATAGGTCAAAGTTTAAGATAAATCTATGCTAATTTAAGTTTTTAGATGTTGTCATGTACATATGTATGTACATAGTTATTTTTTTTTTTGTTAAATACATATATATACATATGTTGTTATTTATTTTTTATTTAATTCGTTTTGTTGTTGTCATGTAATATATTACGTGACAATGTTGGTAACATCTACCCCACATTGGGTTGTAGAGAACCTCACTGCTGCAATAATTTTTATAAATCCTGCCTTGTCTCCACCGGTGCCACCGGTGCATGTGATACAATGTTTTCTAGAGGAGGGATTGTAAGAAAATGTCTGCTAAGATTATGCCTCACGACACTATCCTTTTTAGCAAAGGCATCCTCCTCTACCCACTTAATCCGACAACCCAATGAGAATTCTTCTCCCTGAACCGGCTGCTCCTCTAATTCCATAGGGAACCCTGATCACCAGTCAAGATAGTGAGTTGAGTGAAAGAATATTCCATGTCATCTTGTCGGCTGTTCTTCTACCAACGAGAGTTGTTTCCCCTTCGAACTCGACCTCTCTCACGGATGCGAGGCATTGCATGCAAAATAAAAAAAACAGAGCAACCCTGAATTGACAATTGAATTCCCTCCTACCTCCAACAAGCATAAAATTCGTTAAATATCCATATTGAAATATCAATGAATTCCTACTCTTCGTAACACACTGCCAATGATCTGGGGCCGCATAAACGTAGTAGTCATGCTGGCATATTAACTTCCCAAGTTCTCTGAGGTTTAGTACCCATCTTATCAGCTGTACCATTAGCCGAGACCTTATGCTTCAGCCGATACCTCACGCTTCAGATAATGGAGCTCCATTAACTTCGGGTCTGGGACTAATGAGGCTAAAATCATCCATGCAACCACCTCAAGAATAAAACTGGATGGTGGCCGACCCATCTGCTAACACGTGTACATTTATTGGACCTACGCTGACACCCCATTTGGGAAGACATCTTTTATGGATGCCAGCTACTTAAATTCCTAGAATGGGGATGCTCTGGGTTCTAGGCATTGCCACAATCAATATCATGCCCTCGCCTATTCACTCCTATGTTTACAAGCTTGTCTGCAATATTGTTTGCCTCTCGACAAATATGAGAAGGAACTAGAACTAGATTACGAAGCAACACAGATTTCAGAAATTCAATATTGTTGAGAAGCCTCCAACTTGGCTATGTATTAGATAGATCAACATCGTTTAGAATTTTGGAGAACAATGCAATGATGATCTTAGAGTCTCATTCTACAATTAATTGTTGGATGCCAATATTTGTAGCAGATTGAATTCCCTGAATGAGAGCGCAAAGCTCAACTACATTGTTTGTTTCATATCCCATACCATCTACTAGAATGTGATAGACATGACCCTCGTCATTCAAAAGATAACAACAGAGCCAACAGGCCCTAGATTTCCTTTAGATACCGCATCAAAACTAATGTTGAAGAATCCAGGGGGAGAACATGTCCACTTCATCGGGCTGCTTGCATGTGCTCACCGCAGGGTGCTAAGGTTAGGGGATGGAGCTAGGCACAGCCCACTTACTCCATATAGATGGTTCTTAGATCTTCTGCTCACCAAATTTTTAATCGGATTGTTTCCATGATGTCCATAATTCTTGCCATGGCTAAGAGTGCAGTGAAATATTTTTTGTTTCTATTTTTTTGATATAAATATTATGTTAGGTTAAGTTATAGCTATACTTATTGTTATTATAAAGTTAGATATAATAATAATAATATTTATAAAAATAAAGTCCCTTCATGTAGTGATAATTATAATTATTTTTATAATATTTAAGATAAAATGAAATATTTTAATATATTTTATAATATTAATATATTATAAAATATAATAAAATATTAAAATATATATATATTGGTTTGAAATTATTTTGTTTACCTTCATGTAGTGATAATTATAATTATTTTTATAATATTTAAAAAAAATGAAATATTTTAATATATTTTATAATATTAATATATTATAAAA
>CBVK0102390380.1:0-10485 GCA_900067695.1 Picea abies
AGGTAAGCCATACATTTCCCTATCATCACTGCACCCATTGCCCAAAAATCTCCATACCATCTCATGGACTTACATGACCTGGATTGGTCTGCACCTGAAAACATCCCACATCTAAGGAGAATTATCCCAAAAGGATGTCATGAAACCCTCTCCAAACTTGGCTTGTAGAATAACATAATGTCTTTGAGCACTTGTCTAAGAAAATGAGGTTTTATGTACATGTTTAGATAACTTGATTATTATATGTGATTGACATTGCTATGATCCTTGTGACTTATGAACCCATGGAGGGCATAGTTATTGTTGTTGTAGGACCATGCCTGATGGGTAGGTACACATGGGCAGATGATTAGCTCAGACCGCCAAGCCAAGACCATCGCTAAGATCGCTCGTGCACTCGAGGCCTAGTCTTGAGAGTGTCGAGGGCCTTGCATAGTGGAAAACATTTGAATAATTTTCTTCCCTCTCTTGTCTAGATGTTCTAGACAGAAACGTATGTCGTCCACATCCTTGCGAGCCGTGAACACCAAATCTTGAAAAATCGCCAGACCATCTTGAAATTTTGTGCATGAGGAGCAGTTCGAGCAGTAGTGTGGCTGGCTCGGTGGTTTTCCCAGGTGGATGGAGGTGTCTTCCAGAGGAGTCGGGGTTAGGGGTGGATGCACAGGTGGTGGCTCCAGAGAAGAATTCGCTGGTGAATTTGGTGGGACGACCAACGCTGGTTGCGAGGAGGAGGCTAGGTCCGAAAATGGGCCGGGAGCGAAGTCTAGTGAATTCTCCTGAAGGTTGAACCACTCGACTCAGTAGTCTAATGGCATGGACAAAGGAGGGAAGTTGCTTTGGCTCTGAGAGGACTGGTTAGAGGAGGAAGGCGAAGAAGGTGAAGAGCTATGCAATGATGCTGGGGTAGGCGGAGGCTAGATGGCCAAGCGAGCCATGTTTTGATACCATGCAGATCCCCTCTTTGATTTCCCTCGAAGCTGAGGCATGAACGAAGTGAAGAGAAGGAATGAAGGCGTGAAGAGATGGAAAACTTAGTAGGTTAAGGCCAAGGATGATTGCAAACTAGGTGTTGGCTCTGCAGGGAAGAAGGAGATCTATTGAACCAGCTAAGGAGCAACATGATAAAAGTTGAGTCAGAGTGGGAAGACACACACGCATAGAGGTGATTGCCATAAAGACTAATCCATTGATTGGATGAGGATACATGGAGGAGTGTGCTCGAACAGTAAATGGAGCCTTGGTTGGAGTGAGGGAAACTCTTATTCATATTGTGGGAGGAGGGGAGGTGCATGCACCAGTCACGTGGTTGGTACTGCGCTGGCAGGTGTCGTCCCCTCCACTTGACATCTGGTTCCACCCAACACCCCATTTGAGGTCTTTCTTTTATTTATTAATGTTATTTCTAAACAACTTTTCAATTTAATTTAACCATAGTTACACGGATTGTAGTGAAAAAATTGAGTTATAAATACACATCCCCCACAAAATAAATAACTCATAGTATTTTTAGGAGGCCCCTTTTAGACCTCAAAATTCCCCTAATATGGTCATTAAAATTTTGTTGCTCAATCACTATAGGAGTGTTTGAGGAAACACTTGTAGGACCAAGATGAGGATCAACATCATAATGTGAAAAATAGAGATTCACTAAAACATGATAAGAAACATTTATAAATGAATCATTTATAAGAACCAGTGGAAAAAATTATGGTTGGTTCTAAATAATAAAATTCTTACATGGGATAATTACAGAAAAGGCTCTGGTAGGTTCTTGGCATTTGCCAACTATACAAGGAAAATAATCAAAGTGTCAAACACTTTTTCCTCTAATGTCACTTCACCAAAGAAACTTGGGATGCAACCAAATCTATACAAGGGAGACAAGTAGATGGGAATGGGAATATTTGGATGAGGCCCTTAAAGACTAGTCTAAATATAAGGAGGTAAACACTAGCAACCACTCCCTCCATGATTTTGTTTTGTAGGTTGTATGGCTCACTAGGAATGCAACCTCTTCTAATAAAAGTAGGTCCCTTTTATGGTTTCCTTTTACAAACTAAGAGAAACATATTTGAGTTTTGAAAAATCCAAGAAGCAAAATGTCCCCTAAACATTAATACTTCTATTCCTTTCAATTTCTTCGATGGAGCAAAGAATATGAATCCAAATGTTTGTGGGGTTGGGAGAATACTCATCTCCCACCCACAAAATCTCCTTTGAATGTGGACTTGTAGTAGGAACAAACAATAAGGTAGAGGTAAGGAAACATGTATCTCAATGACCAAGATTAAATGAGATTATCATCTTTGGAGACTCAAAGTTGGTTATCGACATGATGGAAGGGTTTAAGATTGACAAGAGCATCAATATCCATGGAAACCTCGAGCTTGGTAGAAGAGATAAAAAAACATCTTTCACATATATTTCTTTTAAGCATGTTTATAGAGATTTCAATTAGAAATCTAACTAACTATCCAATAAATCCTATGATAGAGATCTCAGGTCTGTGTTAATTAGAGTATGTAAGGATGGGGTAGAGGAATCATGTAACACCCCATTTTTAATCCCCTAATTATATGTAATTAATCCTGATTAATGATTTCCATGCCATGGAATATAAACAATGTAAATGTATTATTTGTTTAATAAAATATGTTTCACAATCGACTAACAGGTGGAGCACTGAAACTGGCCATGACATCACAAGAGGGATTAGTGAGGGGGCATAGAGAGGGGATTCAAGTGTTAAAGGACCCCAAGCCACCTTGTCGAATTATGTTGGGGGAGATAACCATTATTCCCTTTAGCTTAAATCTGAAGCAATCATTAAATAAAGGCATGATTGGTGGTTGAGGAAATACTCCAACATAAATGCATGGGAGTGAATGTTGGTACGTCTAAAGAAAATCATGGACAACCTCAAGCTACTTGGAAGAACTCGAGAATATTATGGGAGAAGCAAGAAGAATGCATGGTTATGGGAAACAGGAGGAACACAAGGTAAGATGGGCAGCTTGAGAAAGTACGTTGTGCATGTGCACAAAGGAGAGATCATACAAAAGAAGATAGAGCATAGTTGGGTTGGAAGAACCCATGAGCATACAAGAAATGTCTAGATGGAAATTTGGAAGATTCCACAAGTAAGAGAGTTTGAGGAATCCCCTGGTGGTATCATGGCCTGGAACGGGGGTGGTTAGCTGTCAAAAATGACAGAGAAGCAGAGCCTATGGTTGGGTGGAAAAGCATTCACCCACAGTCTGTTGGGATGGCTACATCTCATAAAGAGATAAGTGTTCTTAATGCTCTATGCACTAGTTATAGTAAATGGCTTGTGCCTATTTTAGTATTCATGAGTATGTATGGAATGAAAGACGAATGAATGGTTGTTTTAGCCTTGTAATCATCTTGCGTATAAGCTAAATTACCATATATGTTATATTCTCTTGAATGCATGCATAAGTAGTCTAGATAATGAATAAAAATTTGAGAAAGGTCCATGAATGACCATGAGCAAGAATCTGTAAGGAAAGTGCATGGTTGTATGTTATGTTTCCTGTGTGTACGGTAGTATATCTACTCTAGTGGGTTTGTTTGTGAAATGAAATTGGATTCATGAGATAAGAAATGAATGAATGTGTGAACTTTATGTTAAGTTCAATTTCACCTAGGTTATCCTCTATTTAATGCATGCATGTATGCCCTGCAATGTCATAGTTCAAGATTTTGTGAGGTGTCTTAGATTGTTTGTATATGGATATGGAATGCAAGAAATGGAAAGTTTGCAAGATGTAAATTGAGGGTCAATGGGAAAGTATACAAAGGAAACCTATTGACCTAAATTCCCTAATTCCTCTTAGAATCCCTGCAAAGGATGGTCGAGGAGGAAAACCCTAGTATTTGGATTGTTAATGAGTTGCATAGTTGGTGGGGACTGGGCACAATCCCTATATGAGTATAGAATGGAAGGTCAGAATTGGGTTAAGTCTGGGTGTGTGAACCATTTGGAATGGAAACCTTATGGTGAAATCACAAGGGTGGAACCCCTGTAATTGGGACCACAGATAACCATGTCATTCAAGCCTTTAATAAATTAATGAAACAAAGTAGGGGAAATCGACTAAGTGTTTGGGTGAACCCTAATCGCCCATCGACAAATGAAATTTGATCCCAACCATTCGTCGAAGATCGTTGGTTAGGAGGGCCATGTCCACAAAGAAGGTTCAAGGATAGGCCTGCGGGATAAGCCTCACATGCAGGCAAGACCACACGATGGAATTCCAAAGTGATGTCCTAAGGAGAAGTCCCTGACCATGGAAGGGCCTTTGTGAACGCTTTGTGGGAAGAGGCACACAGATTTAAGCTTGTAGAAGAGGGTCTGTGAAGAACAATTCACGGGACAAAGTCTGATTGGTTTGCAGGACATGGACTGCGGAGGAACTGAGAAGTCAACAGAACATGAACTGCTGGAAAAGGTCATGTGCCATCCTTAATTTAGTGCCAATTTAGATGTTTTCCATATTTAGCAATTTAGTCCTATTTCTATTTTTTGTTTTAGTTAATATTTTCATGTACAATTAGAGGGCACAATTCCCTAGTTAAACTAGGTGCTCATGCATTTGGATTCCCATTCTGAGTTAGGGTGTAGATCCCTAGGAGGATGCATTCTTGCATGTCTCAATTCATTTTCGGTAAATGTGTGCTTCACTTGGCTCATCTATCCATGTAAGGAAGGTGCATTAGGGTTAGGGTTTGATACTTTCAATTGGTGTATTATAATGCATGTGTTCAGATTCATTCTACCTTTTCTTCTCCCTTGTTTATAAAGGAGAAACAAGGTGCACCATTGTTGTGGTTCAAGAGTTTTGAGGTTTTTTAGTTATAGCATTGTTTAGTTCATTGTTTTCATATTTAATATAAAAACAGTTTTGTTAGCAAAGTTACTGACTTAACGAGAACCATGACCTCAAAACGAGAACTCTAGCCCTTAAAACCCTTATTTTTGCATAAAAACATGAAAATCAACCCCTGAATAAAAAAATGGTACTACTTGTAGCACCATTTTTTCTAGCCTGGTTAAAATTACAACATTTTTCAAGCATGACCTTACAAATTCATATATATGCTTATAAAAACCTTAAAATCAACACCTAAATAAAAAAGTGATGCTATCTAAAACAAAACAAAACAAAAAAATTATAAACATTAAAATTATAGTTATTTACGACCTAATTGAAATTGTGGATTTGACAACAACTCCATACACAAATAAACAACCCAAAATTGGACCCCAAATGGTCACTTGAAAATTTATTTACTAACAATCTTTTTTTTAATTTACATTTAAAAATAAATAAATAGAAAGGAGAAAAACTTTGCAAATATATAGTTTGTGAAATGAAGAAAAAAACACATTTAAAAAATGTATTCAAATCCCAAATTAAAAAAATTAAAAAAACAAGGTGAAAAATAAAATTAACTAAAAAGAAATTTAAACAATTTAAACTTTCCTCCAAAAACAATAATTTTAAGAAAACAAATATTTTTTTAATAAAAGAATCATTAAAAAACGTAAATTATTTTTATAAATAAAAGGCTAAAAAAATGAAATTCAAAATAAAAAAATTTAAAAAAAATAAAAAATCTTTAACTAGAACTTCAAAAATTAAAATAAAAAACCAAAACTTAAAATATATATATATATATATATATATATATTAAAAAATAACAAAATAAATTTAATAATAAAAAAAGTTAAAAATAAAAATTAAAAAAACATTGTTAAAATTTAAAACTAAATTTCTAAAGTTTTGCATTAGTGGGTTGTATGGGCACGACAGGGGTTGAGGGGGTGATGTCAGGCACATGACCATGACTCGGTCTAGTGGGGACCGGGGCGATGTCGAGCATCGTCCCCTCGGTCCTTGTCACGCCCATTCAACCCGCGCACAACTCGACTTGCTGGGGGTTGGGACAATGTTAGGCATCGACCCCTCGGCCCTCCCACGCCTAAACAATCCGCGTGCCCCACGTTCACGCTCTTCCTTGCTCAATTTTTTAATTAAATTGATTTTAATAACATTTGAAAATTTATTTATTTTTAATTTATTTTTTATAAATGTTCTTTTATAATTGATTTTTAAAATACATTTTATTTTATTTTATTTATTTATTATTATTATTTTTTTTTAATTTAAAAATATTTAATTTTGATGTTTTAAACAATGTAATAGGTGTTTTTTTTTAAAGAATGATTTAGGAGAAGATTTTGAGTTGTTTATCGACGATGGTAATCGTTGTTAAGGCCATGGTTTCAATTAAGTTATAATCTTAACTCCAAAAAAAACTTGGTTCTGGTAGCATCACTTTTCGATTCAAGGGTCAATTTTAAGGTCTTTGTTCACAATGACATCAGTTGTCAACGCTATGGGTCTGAATGGGTTTGAATTTTAACCACTGCAAAAAAAAATGGCGCTATCGGTAGCGCCACTTTTTGATTTAGGGGTAAAAATAGTCACTCTAAAAAAACGAGAACTCTAGAGAGTTCTTGTTAAGTTGGTAACTTTGTTGTTTTGAGAGTTCAAACTTGCATGTTTGTTGTCCATATTTTCAACAATATATGTTTGTAGGTTAAGGTACTTTGTAGTTCGAATTTTGATTGGTGTTTTCAGATTTAGATATCTAAGGTTTTGGGTTAGATTTCCAAGTGAAAAATCTAATTTCCATGGTCTGATTTTTTACACATAAAACATACAAAATCAATACTCATAAATAGTCAAATCTCACTACCATGTACTAGAGAACTCATGGTATTTGATTAAAATACTTAAAATCTTCATTTGATTATTGTCTTTTTGAAAGAGATTAAATGTTATGGATGGGTAATTTTGATTTTTTTGTTTTGTTTTATTAATAGATGACTATCTCAAACCATTTAGTGTTGATACATCAAAATGCGACATCGCTACTAGAAACTGCCTCCACTCTCAATGTACATATTATTATTGTGACTCTTCTAGTTCTTCATTTCTTCTAGAGACTACCTCTCTTACCAATGTACTTATTATTGTGACTCTTAAAGTGAGTTTTTCTAGAGATTACTTCCTCTCTCAACTTTTAATATATTGCAACACACTCTTAAAGTTAGTTCTTTAGCTTTTGTATCCCAACTTTTGATATATTGGCCAATGCAACTAGTAAACTTACTCATGTACAACCTCACCATATATATACTAAATAACTTCTTCAACAACTTGTGAATACATTACATTTTCTTGGCAATTCTTAACCATAGATGTCTTGAAGAAGTGCATGTGAAGACTAGCAAGAAAGACCTTGTAATAGCCATTGAATCATGTATTTACACCAAGTCAAAGTAATTGTTAATTCATTATGATTTGCTTAAATGTTTGGAAAAATTAGCTTCATGTTTTATAATAACAACTTGATATATCCACATGAACAATTTGAGGTGACCAAACTTATGGCATGTCCTAAAACCCACCAATGTATTAGTGAGAATGTATATCTCCATCCAACATTATTAAAAAGTGGGTAGAAATAATGGGTTACGCTCCCACTAATAGCTAAATATATATCTAGTATCTGGTACAAGTTTTCCATTCTCAAATCTTAGTTTTTTATTCAATTTTGGAACAAGGCTACGAAGATCACATTTGTGTGATATGAAAATAGGTGGTGCAAAAGACCAAGTCCCTGCTTACCAATACAATAAACAAGATTTTTTATTATGTTTGTTCTCCTTACATAGTTCAAAATTCTTTTATACTATTCTTACTTATTTAAGCCCAAATCAATCTTATCAAAAATAGCCCACATATAATTGTTTAAGCTACCATAACTCGTATCGCAATACTAGTTTTACATCTTCAAATATAGCCTTTTTATACTTCAACGTCCAGACTCCAGAGAGTTTGCTATTTCCATGCTCTCAAACATTTATATCATTTTTTCTCTTATCTTTTTAAGATAACTTGCCAAATAGACTCGTTAATTTCCATGGAGTATACTCTGTCCACATACAATGGAAACTCCAAGCTAACGATGGACAATCCCTAAATTAGGCCCATTCTACCCTGGTAGGAATCAGGGTAAACTAATCAACGGCTTCTTGCGGGTTGAATTCTTGAACCATGCTTGAACGTTGCATTCATATGGTAAAATGAAATAAAAGCTATAAAAGCTGCAACAAAATAGGAAGTTAAACTAGTCAGTGGTTTTTCAAGCTATGCAGGTGTGCATAGTATTGTCTATGACATGACTTCACACAAACTAAAAACAAGAAGCCAATTAATAATTAATGTAAGATCTTTATAATGGAAAAGGATCATGCCACAAACTAAAAACAAGAAGCCAATTAATAATTAATGTAAGATCTTTATAATGGAAAAGGATCATGCTAATATGGGCACCAATGGCCATGGCTGTGCATTATTAAATTGAAAGCTCGCGGTCTGTCTTACAATGTTTAGCCACGTCTTCAAGCACGCGTTTCTCCAGTGCTGCTTCATATCTATACAGAGTCTGAAAATATTAAGAGTTCAAGAAGAATAAATAAATAAATAAGAATAGAGCATAACAACAGTGATTTCCCAACCATTGGTGAAACCCTTGAGGGTGCAGAAGGCAACATTCAATTCACCAATTTATTCTGTGTTGCATTTATCACTGCTCAACAAGTGGGCTGCTTCACATCTGCAGAGAATCTGAAAATATTAAGAGTTCATGCATAAGCTTATCTGCACAGAGTCTGAAAATATTAAGAGTTCAAGCAGAAGCTTGTATAAATAAACAAGGGTAGAGGAGAGAGGGGAGCAGTGAATTATCCACCCATTGGTCTCCTCTTGGAGGGACCACCCACTACTTTCAGGTCATGGTGGGTAGATTCTGCAATCCGAACAACAAACCGTAAATACCAGGAAGCTTGAAACTGATAACTTCTGTCAAAACTTTAAATTCTGAATGCGAAATCTTATAGACAACACTGAAAATATAATAACAAGAATACAAATCTGAAGCAAAACTTTAAATTATGAATTACAAACATCACATCCTATAAAATGGGATAAAAATGCACAAATCTGATCTCTCAACTCTGTATCGATAATCTATTCACTTGGAAAAAAATTACAATATTTATAACTCAAAGCTCAATCTCCCTAACTATGTGTATTAAAAAAGTGAAGACCCTGCCAACTTTTATAAAACAAGAAGGCTAGGGTTTACAAGGCAACGCCCTAACCCTAGGCGTTTAAGATAGTGTCCAGCCTATATAATATATCACTGCACCTAGACTAGAATAAGACAAACCCTCATGGAGTGAAACTCCCTCTAATTTTGGAATCAGCACATGGAATCACTCCATAACTCATACATGCTTTTTGTAAAACTAAAAAAGCAAACAGAATCTATCTGCTTTTTATAAAACTTAAAATTCAAGCTGAATCCACCTTTGTACATAGGTTTCCTCCCACAACAAACTAGGGTTGCGCCATGTACGTCCCTCAACTGTGCACAACACCCAAAGTATGATGGATCTGCTGAACCCTGTCATTGTTGTACAGATCTCCCATCATTGCTGCTACACACTGAAGGAGAATACGAACTGAGCAACAAAGATAAACTCTAACACAGCCAGTGAAACCCAAGAGTGTGCAAAAGGCAGCCTTCAATTTACCAATTTCTTCTGCGTTGTATCTGCCACTAATCTGAGAATGGGCTGCTTCATATCTAGTCTGAAAACATTAATAATTCAAGGTTTATATGAATCAATAAAAATAGAGAACATGGAACAATGGTTACCCACCCATTAGTCTCTTCTTGGAGCGACCACCCAATGGAACCCGAGAGTGTGCAGAAAGCAGCCTATAACAATCTGCCAGATACCGATTTGTTAAATACCAAGTAATTTGTTTTGATACATCTAGGTTAAGATGATCTAATGGACCTATTCTAGTAAAATAAAATCATTCCATGAATATCCATCCAGTAATTCGCTTTATAGATCAAGGTTAAGATGATCTAATCTATATATTCTTGGACTAATAAAACCATTCCATAGAATCCTTAATTTGTTTCCGAGTAGTTTATTTCATAAATGGAGGTTAAGAAAGAAAGAAAAAATATTTTAACATCCACGAGGTTAACAATAGCCTATGGGACAGACGTCTTACACACTGATTTATGCATTTCAGCCATTTTCCTATTCATCTTGATGATGAGTGCCCCTAATTTCTCCACGGTCTCCTTACTGAATAAATTATCCCAAGAGCTACCTGTCAAGATATTTACATAGTTGTCCCTACTATCTTTGAAGGCTTCACACTTTAAAATAAAATGTTTTTTTGTTTCCACTTTTCCAGAGTTGCAAAACATACACACCGTTTCTTCCCAAGCTTCCTTTGGCCTTTTCCAGCGCCCGGTTTCACAACGGAGTTGATGGGAATTGGTTCTTAATTGAGCAAT
>CBVK0102390389.1:0-18029 GCA_900067695.1 Picea abies
GGACCTCGTCGGGGACATGCACTGAAAAACGATCAAGAGCAGCCTGCTCTGATACCACTGATCCAGATTATTTTCCGCACGAAATGAGAGGAGAGATATAATAAAGAAATGCACAGAGATATCGTAGATATTCAATAATATAACATAAATGTATCAAAGATGAAACCATAAAAACAGATATACATGATTTTTATTTATCAAAGAAATGTACAGAGACTATAAAAATACAGAGTGAAAGACTCGCTAGAATGGTGGTAGCTTGTCTCTGAGAAGAGATGTGACGGCTACTCGCATTCGCAAGAAGATGATTACAATGAGGATCTAAAGGCCTTTTTACAATAAACAGGAACTCCAAAAACCCTAGACATCCAAAACCCTAACCCTAGGAGATGAAGCACCAAAAGTCATGTGGACCCCGCTTGGGTAAGTTAGTACATCAACTTCCCGTGGTCGTAACTTTTGCATACGATCTCCGTTTTGGGCATATGATAGCTCGTTTGAAAGGTATCGTCGAGGAGATTAATTTTTGGGGATAAATAATGCCTTTGGCTATCATTGAGAATCTCTATCTAGTAAAACCTTCATTTGGTCCCTCAAAATGGCCCCAGAAGTTAAAAACTACTAAAAATAGTAAATTGCCAAAATTGCTAGAAAATTATTTTGAGCCAGTCGAAAAAGGTGGGTGGCCACTGATATCCAACTAGATCAGTTCACATCCAAAACTTGATCCTCGGTAGTCACAAACTGGAGCCTCACTACTCCCCTCTGTACCATATCCATAATATAGTAGCATCTGATCTCAATATGATTCAACCTGTCATGGAACACCGGGTTCTATAACAAGTTCATGTAACTCTGGTTGTCACACCAAATGCAGGTCACCTCCAATCCGAGACCAAAAAACCTAGACAACAATGTCTGAAGCCATACTGCTTCTCTTCTCGCTGCACATGCTTCCACATACTCAACTTCATCCGTATTGAGTGCCACACATGACTGCTTTCTACTGCTCCATGAGACCATATTGGAGCCAATACTACACAGTATCCAGAAGTGCTCTTCCAGTCACGAATACTTCTGACCCAATCTGAATCTAAGTATCCATACAATCCAAACTCATGGTCAGATCTATACTAGAGGCCATGATATAGAGTATCATTAAGGTACCTCAAAACATGTTTTGCTACAACCAAATGAACCTGTCTGGGCTACTCCAAATGCTGACTCAGGGTGTTCACAACAAAACATATATCTGGTCTTGTGTTCATCAAATACATCAATGATCCCACTATATGCCTATATAAGGTAAAATCCACAATCTCTGAAGTTGTATCCTGCAACAACTTAATATTTTATACAATCAGGGTAACCATGGCCTTACAGTCCAACATCTTGAACCTCTTCAAGACTTCCACAACATACTTTCCTTGATTTAGGAAAATTCCATCTAATCTCTAGAAAACTTCTAGTCCCGAGAAGTAGTGCATCATTCCTAAATCTTTCATCTCGAATTCTACAACCAATTTTCTCTTACATTCAATAATGACATTTCCCGCACCTGTTAGAAACATTTCATCTACATACAGCAGTAGAATCACCGGTTCACCATCCTCAACCTTAAAGTAAAGGTTAGGATATGAACTGCTCTTGGTAAAACCCAAGCTCATCAAAAAATTATTAATCCTACCATACCATGCTTTGGGTGCCTACTTCAATCCATATAAAGCCTTCTTTAATCTGCACACATGAATCTCCCTTTCATGTGTCTTGAATCCAAGTGGTTTCTCCACATAAACTTCCTCTTTTATTTCACCATTCAAGAAGAATGTCTTTACATCCATTTGGTGCACCTTCCATTTCATCATAGTGGCCAATGAAAGGATATTCATGATCGAGGTATATCTTGCTACGAGAGAAATATTTTCTTCATATTCAATCCCTTCCTTATGAGAGAAACCTCGAGCCACAAATATTTCCTTATATTTTTCTATACTTCCATCAGCTACATGCTTCATCTTGTAGATACATTTCAAACTCACCACAAATTTTTCCTTTGGTCTGGGAACCACATCCCAAACATCATTCTACATAATGGACTGGTATTCCTCTACCATGGCATCTTTCCATACTTGATTTTCTGCAGCCTCTTCATAACTAGAAGTTTATGCATCCATTATGTCACATAAGCATGCCACATAGCTGGAATATGACTTCGACTTCTTACTTTCCCTGAAAGATTTCTCTAGGGCACCAATTATTTCTACATCTGTAATAAGATCTTGTGCCCAAGCTGGTCTTCTCTTGTGAGAAGGTATCTCGGCTGGTTTCTGAGGTTCTACCATGTCATGATCCTCTGGAATGACTTCATCTGGTTCAATTTCCTCTGGAATTTTAGGAACTTCATTCTCTTCTTCATGTGCCTCTTCTACACAGATCTATCTGGATTTACTGAAAGTTTCATTCTCATCGAAGGTTACATCTCGATTTATCTCCACTCTTCGGTGACCAGGAATGTGTATCCTATAATCCTTCGATGTACCACTATAACGAATAAATATGCCCTTCTGTCTGGAAGGTTCCAACTTTTTTCTCTTTTCCTTGGGGACATGAACAAATGCATGGCATCCAAATATTCTGAAATGGTTGTCTTCTAGCTTCTCTCTTGAAAATATTTCCTCAAGTGTCTTGTTTTCAAGCAACTTGTGGGGAATTTTATTCTGCATGTACACTGCCATCTTCGTTGCTTCTTCCCACAGATGCATAGGAATATCTTGATCGTGGATCATGGCCTTTACTACTTCGATGATTGCCCGGTTCTTCCTTTCAACTATTCCATTCTTCTTAGGGTTATAGAGAGTAGAAAGATCCCTCTTAATTCCAACTTCCTTGCAATACTCCTTGAATTCTTCTAAGGTGAATTCACCTCCATTGTCTGATCGCAAGGTCTTTATCTTCTGCTCTATCAAGTTTTCTACCAAAGCCTTGAACTCTTTGAATTTTCCAAAAAATTAATTCTTTTCTTTTAACAAATAAATACAATTTTTATGTGAGTAATCATCAATGAAAGATACATAATATACATACCCACTTAGTGAATCTTCCAACATCGGTCCACATATGTCTGAATGCACGATGTCCAAAACTCCTTTGGCTCTGTTATCGCTATTGGGAAATGAGTGCTTCACATTCTTGCCTTGTGCACATGCTTTGCACACCATTTGGTTCTACTTGGATTTCTAGAATACCTGTCACCATTTTTCTCACAACTGGAAGATCTTTGTACTGTAGGTGAGAAAATATCCTATGCCATAGTTCACTGGGATTCACAATATCATGAACCATTGTGAATTCTGAATGTCCTTTTAATTTGTAGAGTCCTCCTTCTTCAACTCCAATCACTATTGCATCATCAAGGGTCTTCCATATAGGCCACATAAGAACATGACCATCAATAAATGATACACTAAATCCTTTCTTGTCCAATGCTGAAATTGAGAGAAGATTCTTCTTTAAACCTGGAACATAGAGAACTTCCTTCATCTTCATCGTCTTGCCTGATTTTAACTTGTAGGAAGCTTATCCAACACCTTTGATTGGATACTGATAGTCATCACCCAATTTCACCTTGTGAAGTGAATCTTTATGATTAAGTTTAGATAAGGAGTCTTCATATCCCGTCATGTGCTTGGAAGCATCACTGTCTATCAACCAAGTGTCACTTCCATGAGAAACAATACTTGTAAGGCCTGAGATAAGAACACAATCCTCACCACATGATTCATCTTTCTTTGCAACCTTCTTAGGAGGCTCATCATCTTCAGCTATGTGATTTTGATGCCTCTTACTACCTTTCTTATTCTTAATTTCCATAATGAGGAGGAAATACCTAACAAAGTGTCCCAATTCCTGACAACAGTAACATCTAATCTTTGAGTTGTCTCTTTGACCCATATTAAACTTCTTAGGTAAAGAATGCTCTTTTTTGTTCTTTCCTTTCCTGGTGTGGGAGGATAGGGCTTGATCTTATCTGCCATCTTTTCTTCTCTTGCATTTGTCCTAGCTTCTTCCTGGTTACAATCTTCCCAAATCCTATTGAACTTGGGAAGCTTCTTTATGGAACAAATTCCTTGGATGAGTGCATCCCATGACCTTGCGAGGCCATTCAAGGTAGTCATCACAATCTCTTATCCTTCTACTAAGTCACTAATGGCTTCTATCTACTCCTTGATTTCATTCACACTTGAGAAGTAGGAGTGAATGGTTTCTGAGTTATGCATTTTCACATTCTTCAATTGAGATCTCAGAGTCATTCTTTGATTTATGTTGCTTCCCTCAAACAAACGAGTTAAGGTGTCCATCATTTTCTTTGGAGAAGATAATGATGATATATGTTGGATAAGGTGGTCCTTAATGGAGTTTGCAATAATCCTTTTTTCTC
Source organism: Picea abies (assembly GCA_900067695.1). Classification (NCBI taxonomy): domain Eukaryota; kingdom Viridiplantae; phylum Streptophyta; class Pinopsida; order Pinales; family Pinaceae; genus Picea; species Picea abies. The sequence continues at coordinate 4,439 of CBVK0102390389.1, forward strand.
TCACAATGTCCTTCTTATATTTTTCCTTAGATTCATCTCCTTGAGGTTATTGAACCTATTCTATAATGAACTTATCCAGTTCATGTTCTTCAATAAGGAGGGTTACTCTATACTTCCAAGCTCTAAATTTATCAGCTTCATCTAACTTCTCATCGATATTTGTTCCAGTAGTCATCCCACCTTTTGATGGTATTGGTTTGTCCAACAACTGTCTCTAGACTGAAAATGGATCCATTTTAGGCTTCTAGATCTACAACTGGCTTCTATTCAGGAGTGCTTTGATACCATGTTGGAATTTTAAATTTTCTAGTTACACAAGTACAATTACTTAATCCAATAGCAATTGTAGTAGGATCACTAAAAGATAGACAATCAAAAATAAAATAGAACACAAATATTATCCTAGGAAACCCTCGTGGGGGAGAAAACCCAGCCACCGAAATCCTCAATATATATTCCTTCAACCAGTACAATGATGCGCTATATCTCTCCAAGAAATACCAGTACCAAAACACCAAAAGAACCAGTCTCCAAGACTTGTGTGCTAGACCTTCTTATGCACTCCAAGATGCAGAAGAGAAGTGTGTGAGTGTGTGTCCAAATGAGAGGACCCATCCTCTATTTATACACAACAATGTCTCTTGAAGAGACCTGACTCTTGACTTAACTAACCCATAAAACAGGGCCGACTAGCCATAATGGGGCTTTTTACAATTATAAGTAAAATACCAATAATATAATAATTTTTGTTGAGCCGACTTGTACAATATATTTATAATAATATTTTAAAGGTTTGACTAAAACAAATATACAAGAATATCTTCTGTAGGTACACCAAAAATATTAACAGACACAAAGGCGGCGATGGAGAAAACCAAAAGATATGTGGAAGGTTTTTGGAAAACTAAAGGAAAAAAAAACACATGGCAACATTCTGTAAGATGAAAAATTGGACATACAACAAGTTTAAGTTGGGAGAGGATAGACGACGGAGGTTTGAGATAAATGTCCTCTTAAAAATGACTTCGACATAGTTTATATATATATAGATAGATAGACAGATAGATAGATAGATAGATAGATAGATATAATAGAATAGATAGATCTTAATTATGGATCTTTTAAGCAATAAAAATTAAATTTGTACCTTCTTTTTGTTTTTAATTCTACTTAGTGCTTCATAGATGAGTTAAAATGATTCTAAGTTAGTATTAAAAATATTAAAGGGAACTTTCGCGAATATGATGGTCGAAAAATGCCAATGGGATGCTCACAAACATGCTCACACAAGAACTTTCTCGTGTTCTAAAAAACATGCACGTGCTCGTGAGCTTTTGTATTTGGAATTCCAAAAATTGCCACCAAGGCTACCACATCAGTGTCATATTGGCTTTCTCAATAACATGTGCGCATCACTAAGAACGCACAAACATTCCTACGAATGTACACACATTCCTAACAAAACACAGGCACTGTAAGAATCTATGCATATTTCTATGGGGAAAGATATTTTATAGGCCACGACCAGTCCATTTCACCAAGAGATTGTGCCATGCATTTTGAGGGTTATTAAGCAAATTTAGGATTGGAAATTGAGGAAAACTTGATAAATCACAACCAAACTCTGATGACATGGTAATCAATTGATTCCAGGTATATATTTTGATTGAATTTCACTGTTTTTTTACTTCATAATTTGTTTAAATGATAAAATACAAATAAAAAATTAATTTTCCGTTATTAAATTTCAGTGCACTTAATTAATATGGATCCTGAAGAAAATATAAACCAAACATCACCGCATGAAGACACACCAAAACCCCACCCAGAAACAACGAACATAAACATGGAAATTGATGCAAGGTTGAGGTCTCTTAAAACCCTTTACAAGACTTACGAAATACCATAGATCCCTCACGAGTGTCACCAACCACATCCATAGACACCATTGTGTCTTCTATTGCAAATTCCCAAGGCCAATTAACAAACGATTATGATTACAGGGCCATAATGTATGAATATTATAGGATAGGTCTAGATAAAAACCAAGTTAGAGACCTCAACATTTCAAACAAGAGTTAATGACATTGTTTATTAACCCGAGAATGATATTATAGCTACCAATCACAAAGAGGTGCATTTGTATGGAATGGTGTACCTACAAGCCATTTTTAGACAATTGGATGGATAGGTGCTTGATGGTATTAAACAAACCTCCCTACAATAATACATAAGTGCCTTCATATTTTTTTAGAAAATTATAAGCATAATTTATTTTAAATCAGTACGTAAACTACTTTCACATTGGTGAATTCCAAGGGGTGGGTTATGGGTCTTCATAGGATAGAGAAAATTGTAATGTCCCCACTATAATCCCCAGTTTAATTAATGATTAATATGGATATAACGTGTGGCTACGACCAAAGAGATGTATATGAAAAATGTATTGTTGTATTTTAATAATAAAAATATGATTACAGTTTCTAAGGAGACATGGAAAATGATGGGGGCTGAATTAATCCACAAGAGAGGGGAAGGAGTAAGAGAATTTCTAAAGAGGGTTCTAAGGGGGGAATTACCCATGTCTATTAATTCAACCTATTTTCCTAAATTTTCTATTAGTATATGAACCTTCTCAATTACAATTGGGTGTTCCCAAAACTAATCATTGAATGCATGTAAGAGGGTTGGTGTGAGAGGTCACATCCCAAAGTTATTGGGCACATGAGGGTTGAGTACAATAAGCTTGGGGAAGTGTGTCAGTCAAGCAAGGCATCCAAAGGAGAAGAAATTTGTATGGGTAGCTACAACTTAGTGAGTCAAGTTTGGTGCATGAGAAACAAGTAGAGAGAAAAATGGAGAGCTTGGAGATGGAACATTAATGGAGGGAGAATTCTAGAGCATGTTGGAGCATATTTGGAGTCTTTTGGAGATAAATAATGAAGACACGAGTTATTAGGCCCGAAGAATGAACTCTTGAGTGAGTTGCACTCATGGGGCATTCGCTCAATGAACTTGTGACATAACGCCTGCATTCATGGGATATTAAAGAATACCCCTAATTTCACTAGATATTGATACATATTTCCAATAAAAGAAACCTCTATTTTAACTATATACCCCTTTTTGTACCCCCTAATACCTATAAATCCCTTGAGACCCCACATCCTCCTCGCAATAACTACAATATATTGACCTCATTTTTCACAATTAAAAAATCCCCTCTATGAATGAACATGATAAGATATTGGTCAACAAGGTGAAGCCCCTGTGGTTGCACTGTAACAACAAGTGTTTGTTGTTGTTGCTGGTAGTTTCCTGGCAGTAAGTTCCCATGAGTTCCCAACATATATATTCTTGGTTGCATGTGCCACAGATACCATGATAAATGAGTGGGATGCCCGAGGGACTAATATTAGTGAAGGGGTACATTCATTGGGTTGGGCAAGTCGAGGGGAAGAGAGATGGTGGAAAATTGGGATAGCTATAGGAAAATACTAGTGGGTTGTAAGTTTATGAGTCGTGAGTGGATAGTGAGAAACCACCCTCCTTTGTGGATTACTAGCCTCATCTTGGGGGTGAATGAAAGTTGATATTTGGAACAATCAGTCTATGGTTGGGTGGAACATCCGTCTCAAGCAACTAGTTTCACAATTGTTTCTAAAATATAAGTCTTTTATCATGTTCTTGTGTTATTTTATCTGTATAATTGTTGTGCATGAATTCTGTGTATATTAATGATTATATGCTATTGTGTTTGAGTTACTAGTTGCATATCATGTTCATGTTATCATGTTGTAGATGCATATAAATAATGGTAACAATTAGCAGCTAAATTTGTGTATGTAATTCATAGTTGACAAGCTACAGGAAGTCAATCAGCTAGTTGAGAATTTTAATTTATATGAGTATTCTGCATTGTAATGTTCCTCGGCTGGGCTAGGGGACATTACATTATGGTATCATAGCCCTTGGGTTCAAACACTAGGATTGTATGGGCCAAGAATGAGTATGAATTGAGTAATTCCCTGTTGCAGGCTTTGGTCTGTGTAAATTTGGAGAAAACATAGAAGTTGGAGCGAAATTCCCAAATTAATGGGTAAATTTCAAGTTTGAATCCCACATGGTAGTTGAAGATATGATCTGAGGCATGAATCTGCAGGTTGCAGAGTTGAAATCGACCTAGAAGGTTTGAAATTTGTGTTTTAATGGTTGTTGTAGCAATGAACAAAGTTTATTGAATCGATGGTCGAGATCGCTTTTGATCTCGAGATCAACGTCTGAGATTTGTAATGATAAATTTAAAAATATATAAGGTTTCAGTGGTTTGGAAGGTTGAGAAGATGAACAACCAAGATTCATTTAGACAGTCAGGGAAATGGATCAGATTGACAGTCTGTATTTATTTCGGTTGTTGGGAGGATGGATCAAAATCAACGACCGAGATCATATTGAGTGAGAGATTGATGCCCCAGATTCACTTGGTTTTTTGTTGAAAATTACCAAGTGTTGAAGTTCGCCAAGAAAAATGGCCAACAATTGATGGTCAAGTCGACCGAATTGGTGAAGAGTTTCATTCTTCCAAAAGAAATATTCAATGGTCAATGGTAGATAGTTGGGTGTCGACAAAGTGAATGAAGTTGGTAGATCGATGGTTGAGATCAATTTGGTCAATAGATCAATGGTCCAAAATCACCTAGATTTTTAGTTGAAATTTTCTAAGTGTTGGAGTTGCCCAAGGGAAATCATCGACATCCAATGGTCAATTCAGTTGGATTCGTCAAAGTGTTTTCAGTCACCAACGAAAATTGTCGATGGAGGATGGGTCAATGGTTGGGAGTTGGCTGATTCGACGAAGTGTTTTGATTGATAAAGAGAAGTTATCGATGGAAGATGGGTCGATGGTTGGGTGTCGACCAATTTGGCAAAGTGCTTCAGTCGTCCAAGAGAAACAATTGATGGCTAATGAAGGAAAGAGGGTGATGTCGTTTCTTCTACGTTAGGTGATGTGTCATGCCATGTCAGCCAATTTGACATCTCAGGATGATGTGTTATGCCACGCCAACATCCATGTGTCATGCCACATCAAAATTTTCCATGTCGGCCAAAAGGTATGGCCGATGGTTGAGGATCAAGTCATTCGGTTTCACGTTGAGTTGTGAATCAGTTCCCAAGGGAATGGGTCGATGGTTGGGTCGACAGTTTTGGAAAGTTGGATCTTGAATCAATGGTCGAGATCTCTTTGAGTTGGCAATCAATGGTGTAGGCTCATCTGTGGGGTTTGGAAAGGTTTAGTGGATCAACGGATCAAATTTCACCCAATTTGAAATTGAAAACTCAGATTTAAAGTGTTGTTATAACAATAAAATAATCAATTTTATATGAATTTTTGTGGTTTTTGAAGGTCATTAACTTGTGGGGCGATTTTGAATCCCTAAATGACATTTTTAGCCAATAAAAACCCACTAAAACACAGTGTACCAAGGTACACTATGTTTCTATAAGTGAAATAAAAGATCTTGGAGAGAGATATCCAATGAGCCATTCTGGGTGCAAAATAGAGCTTGTATGAGCAAGTTACAGCCAAAACAATAAGGGAAAAATTTTGGCATTGATTTACTTCTAGAGGGCGTAACTCCTTGCTTAGAAGTATGTTTGGGGCACATGAGTAGTCTATGGAAATATTATGAGCCATAAAATCTATCCATGGAGTCAGATTTGGGCTATAGGTACCTAAAAATGTGCATAAAGAGAAAGAAGACACATGTAACATACATGGATAAATTGGGTAAAACAGTCAAAACTTCTCTGGACCATAAATTTCATCTTGGAGCTCATTTTTAAGAAAATGAATAGTCATTGGAAATTTATTTAAGAGTAGAAGACATATGTTAACCTGAAATTTTGAAATGGGAATTATAATTTCTCTGCAAGCAATAAAATCTTTTTTTGTAGCAGTAAAAGGGTGGAGATTGCAACTTGTAAATGTTGTAAGTTTTCACTTATAACATAGATTGAAGCTTGAGTACAACCATTGGAAAGTTGTTTTAGAGAGGAATGCATATAAGGAAACATATTTTGATTTGGTGCATTATGTCCTTCATAATTTGAGATAAATAATAACTTGTATTCTAATTGATTAAATGTTTTATGTTATGCATGTTCTAATAATAATGATTACATGCAAATTTCTTGTAGAATTAGAGGTACAAGAAAGAAACTTTGGTTCTTATATGAGGAATGGAGTTATGGATGATTCTCATGGATATTACATCCATGAGGAAATCATATACCTTCATGTCAGCGTGGGTAATGTTGAGACAAAGTCAAATGGGAGAAGAGATAGGAAGGAGACCATAACTATGAGAAGTTTGCATAGAGAAGTGAAAATATATAGGGCCAATGATGAAAGGATTGTAAAGTCTTGGGAAGAGTTACATCAGATTTTGAATATGTTGCATAAACAAGTCAAAAAGGATCCTGGAAAAAATAAACCAACTAGTGGTAGAAAGGAATTGACATCTAGATCCTATAGCAAAAGGGGTGATCATGAGAATGATAGGAATTCAAGAATCATGAGAAGACGCCATGATTCTCCAAGGAAATCCACCAGGAGAACTCATGCAAGTTTAGGGCCAGGGAGCATCCCAAGTGTGTCTCTTGTTTGGAGGAAAAGAAGAAGGCCAGAGGCAAACATATTGCAAGGTGAACTCATGAACATTAAGCCACCAAATTTCAATGGTGAGCACAAGAAAGGATAAGAAGTTGAGGCCTGGTTGTGAGAAATGAAGAAATAATTCCAGTTGCATGACTACCCCTCAAGGGTAGAATCTAGAATTGCAATCGACCACTTGTAAGGAAATCCAACCATGTGGTGGTATCAACTTAAGCAAGCCAAGCACCTTGATGAATAAAGAATCTCATGGAGGCATTTCAAAGGATATTTCCAAGAGAAGTATTTGTCTGATCATTATTATGAAAGAAAGATGAAATATTTCGTTGAACTCAAGTTGGGAACCATGAAAATAGGTTCTTTGAATTTTTGAAGTATGCTGACTTCATAAAGGATGTGAATGTCAAAATTCAAAGGTTTCTAAGTGGGTTAACTTCTTTATGTAGTGATAAGATGTTAGGATCCAATACTAACCCCTCTCCATGGGTCATTAGTTAGTAGGATATGTTTTCTATGTAACAAAGGATGATATTAGATAATAAGGCCCAATAAATAAAGGAGAATAAGTCAATGTTAGAAGACCTAGTAGAAGCTTCCGCTTCTAGAAAGATCTTCCTCTAGAAGTTTCTTTAGAAGGTAGAATTAGTATAAATAAGAGTAGGAGGCATTGAATATTTTTGTCTTGGAGATTATTGTAATAGAGTTATGCTCTACTGGAGGTTTCCCCATCGAAGAGGCAAGTGAACATTGTCATCATTAATAAATATGTGCTTTCTGGTGTTAATCTAGTATTATTTTGATATTGTTCTGTATATATCATTGTTTTTCTGCTATTGCTTGCTCAATATTTATGTTCTACATATTATATTATATCTGGAATATTGCATCCTTCATACTATGAGTATTTGTTATAGGTATTTCAACTAGTGATCCGGAATATTTTCGGCATGAAATGAGAGCGGAGATATAATAAAGAAATGCACAAAGATATCTCTATTGGAGGTTTCCCTCTCGAAGAGGCAAGTGAACATTGCTATCATTGATAAAGGTGCTCTTTTTGGTGTTATTCTGGTATTATTCTGATATTGTCCTGGATATATCATTGTTGTTCTGCCATTACTTGCTAAATATTTCTGTTATGCATACTATATTGTATTTGAAATATTGCAAGTGGTATCAGATCTCTTTCTCGGGAAATACTTGTGGGGAAAATTTCTTTTTTCCAGGGTAGAGACATATTATGGCATATTTAAGCTACAAAGATCTTTCCTAATCTGCATAAACCCGTGGTCGGGGAGTAATACACACAAGAAATGCAAGTGGTTTTTAACCGCACATCTATTGGCCAAACTTGTAACTCTTGTTGGTACCCCTTCAAGTGATAGTGCATGAGATAACACCTGTATATAGATCGGCCTAGGCATCCTAAAACCCTTCGTAGATAAATCGATTGACTACGGACTACTATAGTGTCACCGAGAAAAACACTCGGGAAGGTACTCTCTAGTACCTGGTATAGTGTCACCGAGAAAAACACTCGGGAAGGTACTCTCTAGTACCTGGGGAGTTGGGTAGTATGACTAAGGGTACTGTCTAGCCTCCTTAGTTGGTTCCTTGAGATTTTGGGTTGAGTACTACTGTTGGACCCCTCACATATATAAGAGAGCTATATCCTAGGGAAAACCCTTGAATGTAGAAACCATGCAAACCCTAACCCTTGGTATGGCCACAACTGATCTATTGCATTACAAATTGGCCCATGTCACATTTTTCACTGCAGAAACACACAATGTCAACATTTTCTATTATTGAGAATTTGGGAATTCCACCACTGTAGAATTATTCAAGGTGAAGTATAACTCCGCAAGAGTAAAAAAAAAAAAAAAAGTGGCTGATTTTTCTGCTGTAACAACTTGTTTGCTACAGCCATAAGGCTGCAATTATATATCTGCAATACTTATCTGTGACAGCCTTACTTTGTTGCTAAAGTCTATGCTTTTATACTTGAGTTATACTTTAGCATCTTGTTTGGCAGCTCTACTAATCATTTCTTCGCTGATATATATCTTTGTTGACTTCTGCAAATAGGGACAGCAAGCTTAACTTGCTTGTCCACTTAACATATAGCTTGTATACTTGGTTTTTCTTGTGTCTCGGGCAGGTACTATCATTATTCGCGGGTACTCAAACTTCTTGGCAACCATTTGACCACTACCGAGACTCATTTCCAAGCTACTTTCCATTTATCAACTTGAATTATAGGGGCATCCATTAGTAACTATCACTTTCCATCTCATTTATCCCTAGGGTCACCCGGGATTCCCCCCTTGAGGCGATCATTTCACCTCTAAAGTGACGGGAGTACCTATCTAAGGTGACAGTGGGTAGGTATTATCCTATTTGTCACCATCTTGTGGTTTGGGTCAAGATTTTACCAACCTACAACCTGTATGGTAACATGAGTAACCTCTTCAATCTAAGCACCTGACTTAGAAGCGTCTCCTTATCCTTATAATCTAATTTAGGGGCATCTTCCTCATCCTTTATCAAATCAATGACTTCACTAGGTGGCTTGGTAAACTTCTAATCCAATTGATGTTCTGGAGTCTGCTCTATTGTACTACCAACATTACCATGTTCTTTTGTAGCTTCCTCCTATAGTGACCTTTGTTTTTCTACTTCTTACTCTTCTTTCTTCTTTGCTTCCAATTCTAAATTTACCTCAACTTGCTTTTTTGTTCTTTAGTGATATGATGTTGTTGTTTTTCTTCTTTCATCCTAATATTTTCTTCTTTCTCATTCTTCTCTTATGCCAACTTCCTTTCTAATTCCAGTATTTCCCATTGTTTCTTTCTGCAAATCTTTCTTTCCTTTTTGTGCTTCTACACCCTTCCTCCCTGTTTCCAATTCTTCTTGAGCGAAATTTTCTCCTTGTTTTCTTCTCAACTCCTCTTTTGTTTTTCTCTAGAGTTATTGCTCTTGTTGTAGCCTCACTTTCTCACCCTGAATGCCTTCAAATCGGCATCTTCTTTCAACCTGATTTCTTCCATGCTTCTAGCTTCTTTGGCATCTCTTTCAAATCTCTCAACAGCTAATTCTCTATTTATCTCTTCCATTTTTTATTATGGGACAGAGTTTTAAAAAAATATATACAAGGATTTTTTTGTTGTTCCAACACCTCATTCCAATCATGAGAATTTTCTATGAATAATTTATCTTCCAACCACTCATGAATGTTTGACCAAGTTAAAGATATCAAATCACAATGCTTAGCCACCAAGCCTTTAGGGGCATGCCTTCTAAATTTCCCAAGCGGGAACCTGTACTAAATATGACTCGATATATCCTACCTTGCTTGCTTGGGGTATTTTATGAAATGATGACCCAAGATAAAACCATAGGGAATAAATATATTTTTCTTTGCTTGTTTCAATAATGAAGCATTCAATTCTTGTAGAATTGTCTGGCATGATATGTCACCTAAAACAATCCTGCCTAGTACATATTTGGGAAAAATATGAGGTGTTGTAGTTTCACCATAAATCCTTATGTAAGTTAGGTCTTCTTGCACATGCCAATTATCAATATGACTTATAAGCTTCTTTGCATCATCAATTAATCTGGGACATTCTCTACAGAAAATGATGTAATACAACTGGGATGAGAAAGAGTCACAAATGTTTGTATATGACTTATTTTATTTATTCTCTCATAAAATCTAGCAATAGACATGTATAGGAGCCTATGAACTATGCTAGCTAAAGTCAAGACCTGCAAATATATTTGTAGCACATAAAACATCCAATAAATACAAAACCATATAAAATGTAGGCACAACATCAGGATTTTTCTTCATCTTATGTGTCCTTTCAATCATAATATTCAACTGGTTGGATAAATTAGTTTCCCAATTAAACAATGCTCCATTTGTGGCTATTGTGTAATCCAATGGCACCCATGCATTTGTGAACCACGAACAATATTTCTCCCTAAACAATTAGCATAGTAGTTTAATAAGATACATGTACATCTATCTCAAATTTGTAATAGCATACCAACCAGTATTTTTATGAAAGAGCATTTTATCTTTGCTCCACCAACTTTCTAAAAAACTTTCCACATCATTTGTGTCATAAAAATTATTCACAAAAGTAGTAAATAGCATGATGTATGGTTTTGGAAACCTATAATACCTCTCCAAATTCTCAGCTAGGAACGGACCTAGACACTTTTTGTTAGGATCTGGTCCTAACCCCTCTTCATGGGTCATTAGTTATTAGGATATGGTTTCTATGATATAAAGGTCGGCATTAGTTAATAAGGCCTAATAAATAAAGGAGAATAGTCAATGTAAGAAGACCTAATAGAAGCTTTCGCTTCTAGAAAGATCTTCCTCTAGAAGTTTCCTTAGAAGGTCGAATTGGTATAAATAAGAGTAGGAGGTATTGGATATATTGTCCTGAAGATTATTGTAATAGAGTTCTGCTCTGCTAGAGGTTGCCCCCTAGAAGAGGAAAGTCAACATTTTTATCTTTAATAAAGGTGCTCTTTTTGGTGTTATTCTATTATTGTTCTAGCTATAATCTTGTTGTTCCATAATTGCTTGCTAAATATTTATATTATGCATATTATTATTCATCTGGTATATTGCAAGTGGTATCAAAGCTCCTTCTTGGGAAGAACTTGTGGGGTAATTTTTTTTCAGGGTAGAGATGTATTCTTGCATCTTTAAGCTACAAAGATATGTTGTTACATGCATAAACCCATGGTCAAATAATCATACACGCAGGAACTACAAGTGGTACTTAAGCGCACATTGTTGGCCAACCTTATAACCCTTGTTGGTACCCCTTCGAGTGGTAGTGCATCAAACAACACTTGTATACAGATCAACCTACATATCTTGAATCCCTCCATAGATAAATTGATCGATCGCCTGACTGCTATAGTGTCATCGAGAACAGCACTTAGGAAGATACTCTCTAGTACTTGGATAATCGTGTAGTACGACTAAGGGTATAGTCTAGACTCCTTAGTTCATTCCCCGAGATATTGGGTTGAGTACTATTGTTTGACCCCGCACGTATATCAAAGAGTTATAGCACAGGGAAAACCCTTTCTTATACACACCCTGCAAACCCTAACCCTTGGGACAACAAAAAATGATATATTATGGTGCAACTTAGCCCCTGCTAAATTTGTCCTTGCAAAAACACTCCTTGCTGACATTTTTTTATTATTGAGAATTTGGAAATTCCACCACTGCAGAAGTATTCAAGGTAGAGTATAACTCCGCAAGAGTAAAAAATAAATTGGGGCCTAGCCACACCCTTATTTTTGACCTAGTCCATTGGATTCCTCTCTTCATTATGATCGCAGTGGTACCCTTCACTTTTAATCCTTTTTTTTCCTGTGGTTCCACCCCTTTTCGAGACACCCTTATTTGACACCTATCCCATTGGACTCCTCTCTTTGCCCTGATCACCCTGGTACATCTCCTTTTTTGTGGCCCCGATTTCCATCCCGAAACCTCATCCACTACCTAAGTCACTACCATGCCAACCACTAGAGCTCAGACCCAAGAAGACTGGAAGACTAGGGTGTCTATCTTAGAAACACAAATGGAATCCATCACCACTACCATATGAGCCAAAGTCAAATATTCCATCCAAACAGAAGTCTATGTAGTCATCCATGAATCCATGCAACAATTCACAAAAGGAAAGAAGGAAGATCCCAATGCAGAGGACCCTCAACATTCCCATTATGATCATATTCATTCCTTCCACTCCCTTTGGGGTTCTCGCCACTCTTGGAATAAGGTTCCCAAAGTTGACCTGCATAAATTTTATGGATCCAACCCAGTCGGGCAAGTGTCTCAAATGGAACAATACTTCTCCCTCCATAATATTTGGGATGATGAGACCAAAATCCCTATAGGGGGTTTTTACTTGGATCAAGAATGATGGCAGTGGTGGCATTGGAATAATAAATTTTATCTAGGAATACCCACTTGGAACATGTTCACTAAAGAATTTTGTGCCCATTTTGATAGGGAATCACATTTTTTGGGTAGACTCATACTTCTCCCTCCATAATATTTGGGATGATGAGACCAAAATCCATGTAGGTGTTTTGCACCTGGATCAATAATGGTGGCAGTGGTGGAAATGGCATAAGAAATGTTATCCTGGAATACCCACTTGGAACATGTTCATTAAATCAGTTTTTGCTTGTTTTGATAGGGAATCACATTTTTTGGGTAGGCTCACAAAGTTGCGCCAAACTGGATCCGTCACAGATTTCATCACGACATTTGAACAGTTATCTATTATGACTGAGGGCTTATCTGATGCATTTTACCTTGAATGTTTTTATTAGTAGCTTAAAGGAAGCCATCCGAGTTCATGTGAACATGCATCATCCTACTACCTAGTTTCAGGCATGTCAATTAGCAACGAAAGTCGAGTACATCTTTCAGGTCCCACTTATGAAGGCTCCATTTTTCAACCATCCTCTCCCTGGGGCTCACCCAAATCCCACACAAACATTGAAGTTCAAAAAGGTCTCTCCAATAGAAATGGTTGAACGTCGCAAGAAAGGACTTTGCTACTATTGTGATGAAAAGTATTCCCTAGGGAATAAATGTAGAGAACACATGTTCTTCCATATTTATGCATCAACTTCCTCTCCCTATGAAGACATCCCATCAGAGGAGGCTCTTGACTTAGAAGAGGCTCAACCAAGTGATCACACCAAAGCTCAGGATTTAACCCCTGTCGAGCCAGAGGAACCCATCATATCGCTTCATGCACTCTCTAGTATTTTGGCCCAGCAAACATTGAAGATCAATGGCTACATCAAACATAGATAGGTGGTGGTATTGATTGATAGTGGTAGCACCCATAATTTTATTCA
>CBVK0102390390.1:0-10615 GCA_900067695.1 Picea abies
GAGCCGCTTATATAACAACAATTTATCTTTAAGAAGCCTGTTTTGATTTCTTGGAAATCGACAATTCATGATTTATAAGGAGCCACTGTCCAAGCCTCCTCAAAACCCCAACTTCCAAAACCCCGAAAACCTATTTTAAACACACTTAACTGCAAGCTAAAAGTGTTTAACGGTTAATAGGTCCCATCACAATTTCGTGATTTGAGATTCCTTGCATCAAAATGTTATCGAGTTCTTGACCCTCGAGATCCCGATTCCCAAAGTCATGAAGAATTGAATATTCCTTCCTAATCACGATTAATTAGAGGTTTTAAACAGATGATTATCACCTAAGATAATCACATAGCGATTTCGTGATTCGGGCTTTACTTATGTCATGACTCCCAAAGATACGATACTCATAACCCCGATACCCTAGGTCGCGAAATCATTTTATTAATCTTGGTCAATTAAAGAAAAACCAAAGTTTAATCACAGTTAACCAACCAAATCGCAATATTGCAAACTTGGGGTTCATAGCCCACGCCAAAGAATGAAATTGTTCGAGGCCACGAATGCCGAAAAGGGGATTAAGGACTAAATGCACTTAATTAAAGGAACTAAACTAGATTAATTAAACGCCTTAAGCAACCCTTAACCCATATGACCTACGGATGAAGTTTTAAATGTCTCTGCGATTTTCTCAAGTCATGAATCATCAAAACATTTATGAAATTTATAAGAAGGTCTTGTGAAGTGATTGATAGTAAGATCTGGTTTTATCTCTAAATCTTTCCATTTAATGATTTGAAATTTTTGTCAACAAGGACTCGCATAAGAAATAAGTGCTCAAAACGAAAGGGTTACCGCCATTCTTTTGGAATTCTTTCTAATTTTTGCAAATCCATTTTACCAAGATAACCCCTGTCTGTGTTTTCTCTTTCTGTGAAAGGAGGCTGAATTGCAAGGTTTTATACTATGGCTCCAAGGAAAATGCCAAAGACTATTGGTGAGAGTTCAGGTCAAGGTTTAGATATTATTTATGATACCTCGCCTAGGAGCATCAACACTGTCAAAACATGGACACAGGTCTCTAACGTTTTGCAACATGAGCTGATCAATTTTTCAGACGATTCCAGTGAAAATGAGAAAGAGGACATATCCACCAAATATAAAATTGTCACTCAGTCAGAGATACACAACATAGCAGCAAGGTCGCGTCTTCTTCTGTATTGCGATATGATAAAATGGGCGCTGGACCATGCAGACGTCCCGACAAGGACAATATTCAATGAGCAGAAGGTGGCGATTGGGAATTTCAAGCCAGAGCATATACGGGCAATGTACAAATTGTCTCCCATGCCGAAATTCACCCACAACGCCGAATTCTTAGAAGTCTTCAATAAGAAAGAATGCGAGCAATATGGGAAAATATTATCCGACCTGATCAAAGATTGGTATTCGCACCCTGCGAAATTCAGGGCCAACTCTAATGGACTCTATTCGATTTCATCGTTAGAGCCACAATTCATGTATATAGCGATGATGGTTTGTAGACTGTATGGGAAGGAGGATACCGCTCACTTCTTTCTCCCATGGGTGTCACTTATTCACGGTCTCGGCATTCCTGCTGAACCGCTCTTCCGATCTCACCCGCCATTCTTTTGGAATTCTTTCTAATTTTTGCAAAGCCATTTTACCAAGATAACCCCTGTCTGTGTTTTCTCTTTCTGTGAAAGGAGGCTGAATTGCAAGGTTTTATACTATGGCTCCACGGAAAATGCCAAAGACTACTGGTGAGAGTTCAGGTCAAGGTTTAGATATTATTTATGATACCTCGCCTAGAAGCATCAACACTGTCAAAACATGGACACAGGTCTCTAACGTTTTGCAACATGAGCTGATCAATTTTTCAGACGATTCCAGTGAAAATGAGAAAGAGGACATATCCACCAAATATAAAATTGTCACTCAGTCAGAGATACACAACATAGCAGCAAGGCCGCGTCTTCTTCTATATTGCGATATGATAAAATGGGCGCTGGACCATGCAGACGTCCCGACCAGGACAATATTCAATGAGCAGAAGGTGGCGATTGGGAATTTCAAGCCAGAGCATATACGGGCAATGTACAAATTGTCTCCCATGCTGAAATTCACCCACAACGCTGAATTCTTAGAAGTTTTCAATAAGAAAGAATGCGAGCAGTATGGGAAAATATTATCCGACCTGATCAAAGATTGGTATTCGCACCCTGCGAAATTCAGGGCCAACTCTAATGGACTCTATTCGATTTCATCGTTAGAGCCACAATTCATGTATATAGCGATGATGGTTTGTAGACTGTATGGGAAGGAGGATACCGCTCACTTCTTTCTCCCATGGGTGTCACTTATTCACACAGTGCCTGAGGGTTTTACGTTCGACTAGGCCAAATTGTTGTCAGATAGTCTGGCCAGCCGGATTACAGAATATCGAGCACAAAAGGCAAGAGGGAAAGCGTCTTCGCTTTTTATGTCGGCTTACATTATGGATGCTATGTGCTTCTTGATGCCTTTCCCATTAATGAGATGGAGTTGGACTACAACCAACGAAGAACCTATTCATGAATACCATTCGAAACTCTAGGAAGATAAAGCCAAAGAGTTTGTCTACGAGATTTTCAATTGGGTAGTGGTGCCCATGGATATTTCTATCTTCGGCCACCTGCCCCCCGGGATTTCGAATAAATCCGCAAAATATTTAAGTAGCGTAGCAGACTGGTAAATAAAAAGAGAGTTTTCATATATTAGGGTTTTTGGTTGCTCTATTCCACCATATGCCCTACCTCTATTTTTGCCAGATAAGTTGGTGTGTCGCGAGATTGCCAGGAAAAAAGTGCTCGACGGGATAAGCAAGGAGCTCGAGGGAGTTTAGAAGAAGGTATGGCCACCTTTCCCCATACACATTGGCACTTATTCTTTATTAGATTTTGGCCATGCTAAAGCAAAGGCTGCGGCCCTAAGAGAGATGAAACTAGTGGGCATCGAGTTTAAGAAGCATGACCCACATAATATTGTGGGTAACCACATGGCGAGTTGCGGCCTAAAAAGATATGAGCACGAAGTTCCCCCCCATGATGAAATTTTCCAAGGGGTAAAATCTTACTCATAGGTTTTAAACTGAGTTCGAGCTCTCTTGTCCAGAGACATGGTCAATTTCTATAAATTCCAGGAACATCGAAGGAGCAGGCTCCCCAAATTTTTGCAAGGTGAAGCCTCAAAACCCCCAGGTTCTCAGCAAACAGAAGTCGAAGGCTCGACAGGCACAAACCTGGATGAACAGGAAGCTCAGGGGAACACAGAGGAAACTAAGGTCCCCAACCAAGAATCTGAAGGCCCAATCCATGAAGAAATATTCTGGAGACATGGTCAATTTCTATAAATTCCAGGAACATCAGAGGAGCGGGCTCCCCAAATTTTTGCAAGGTGAAGCCTCAAAACCCCCAGGTTCTCAGCAAACAGAAGTCGAAGGCTCGACAGGCACAAAACCGGATGAACATGAAGCTCAGGGGAACATAGAGGAAACTAAGGTCCCCAACCAAGAATTTGAAGGCCCAATCCACGAAGAAATATTCCCGAAGACCAATAATCTAGACAGACTGACCAAGTATAGAGACGAGATGTCTGTAAAGCAGGTAGAAAACCCATCGTTTCTCACACCGAATAAATCAGACATCGATGTTGGTGCAGAGAAGAGACTCTCAGAAATTGGTAGTCCCATCTCGTCTGTCACACCCCTACAGTCTACCAGAGGGGATCCTGATGCTAGAACGATATCCATAAAATATCTAACGCCTATCACCATTGAATAATTTCCCCCTAGCGATTTTTTTTTTAGCAAGAAAGGGAAGGCCATAGTGAAACGAGAAACGCATCACCAGGCAGGTGCAGTGGCCAAAAAATTCAAAATATTGAAAGATGGAGAAGCATTAGAAGAAGAAGAGTTCGTTGATGAGATAGTGGGAACATTTGGGGCCTATGCCATGGCCAACCAATACTCAGTTGGAACCCTAAGGGGTCGATTGAAACACAAGGATCGGTTGATCAGTGAATTACAGAGTCGTATAACAGAATCAGGGATGAATGCCCGAAATGAGGCATATAAAGAGCTCAAGAAAGCTAGAGATGTCGATCGATAGGAAATCAAGCAGCTCAGATCCGATCTCGAGAAAATGCATCAGTCGACACAAATAAGTCAAGCACAGATAAGCCAACAAGAGGAGTTGATAAAACAGTTGCAGTCAAAATTGAATTATGTCGAAAAACAAGTCACAGACATAAAGATATTCCAATCCCAAGTCACCGAAATCTGAAAGAAGGTACAAATAGCTCAACAGGATCTACTGGCTAAAGTGGAAACCATCCAAAATCATTTTCAGACAATAGAGAAAGCGCTAAAGGATATCTCTTTTAGAGAAAGAGAAGCTGGGGCGGCTTGGGTTGCTTTTCAAGAGGCTGATATAGCAACAAAAAAAGAAAAAATGGTTAGTAGTTCCAAGTTATCCATTCTGGAGAAAACTAGAGGGAACATCTTACTGAAGACATGGGATCATAATATATCTGAGAGCAAAGAAAGAGCTTAAAATATGAGAAATTATTGTGAGGAAACATTCGGCTTCATAAATAAAAACTTGTTAGATCTTGATAAGGATAGTAGTGCTAGGACACTGGGCAAAATTAACATAGCCAGACATCTGATAGATATCAAGGAAATCGTGGATAAATATCAAGTTGAAATATCCCAGATAAGTCAGGTTGATATTGTTCAAGTGGACAAATGGTTAATAAAGCCGATTTTACAATTATGGTCTATCATAACAGAAGACCGACAAGTAGGAAAAAGATTGCCACAGTTGGCAAAGAATTGTTACACATTCGAGGCAAACAACCAAGCGGAGCCTTCCAAGTTGATAGCCCAACTGATTGAAAGGTGTGTCAATTGTATTGAGCAGGGGAAAGGGCAGGCTTTCGGAGGCAAGAAATGGCAGGTTTTTATTCCATTCTATTTTTGGAGTGAGAGAAATAAAGAAAAGATAGGTGCCCTACCCGTATGGAGGAAGATAAAGGACAAGGAAATGAAATGCTTCAATTTTCCATTTTGTAACCCAAACTTTTAGAATGATTGGAATTCGAAGCGTTTAAAACTTGTATAAATAAACATTTTAGAGGCAGAACAAGGGGATTTTTTCCTTTGGCAGATTGTGATAGAGAAATTTTCCTTTTCCAGAATTAATACAAAGCGAATCGAAGAATCCATATTTCGTGAAGACTAGGTTATGTGTTTTCCTCTGTTATTTCACATTTCATGCCATTTTTCATACATATCTTTGATGAATTCTTAGATGCAATTTAGTACAACATTTACTATGGTGATCAATATTTTTAGTTATCTAATCATTTACAACTTTTCCTCTGTATCAGCTATCAGCAGGTACAAGACCTGTGGATTATTTAGATTTCTATATCTTATGCTTCATTAAAGTGTTTCCTGTCTTTTTTCTTCTTCTATTACAACGTGAGATTCTTCCTGAATGGATGCCTCACATTGTCCAACAACTCTATGTTTTCTTTCATTTCATGCATGGTCTTAAAATTTAACTCAGTTATAGGAAACAAACTTTGATTTTGTTAAACTATTAATTCATTTTACAGGATGTTTCTCATATAATCTAAAATTGAAACAACAAATTAAAAGAAACAACATCTTAGAACTCTGTTCCTTAATGAATGCTCCAGTTGCAAGACAGCCCCATGTAGAACTCGACCTTTTAGACCAAACCAGCATTGCCTTAAATCTTTTTGATACCATCCTGAAAACTGCAACCACCCAAGTCGAACTCAAACATTCATGGGCAGCCATTGAATGAGACATAAACATTAAGGAACAATTGGAAGCTAGACACAGACAACTTAGAAATCATCCATAGCTTCCCTTCCAGTTTCTTTCTTCTTTCCACATCTTTTACCCTCTTCCGGATGCCTAGACTCTATAATTTATAGCCTTAAGTACAGACTCTACAACAACAAGATCTATTGCTTTGTCTTCCCTGTTTATAATTTTCAAATCCTCATTGCTAATGGTGGCACTATGAAGTGTGGGGGCCATTGTGAGAATGTTAAGCTCCAAATGGGTGATTATCATCTTAAAACCCACATGTTCTCTATTTCCATGGGTGGTTGTGATATTGTCTTAGGAGTGGAATGGATTCTCACTCTAGGGCCAATCACAATGAATTATCAAGAATTATATATGAGCTTCACCCAAGATACTCACCCCTATACCCTCTGAGGTCTCCAAGCAGGCTCTCCTGAAATCATTAGCTCTCACAGGATGGAAATATTGTTGAAGAAAGGCCACCATGGTGTGATTTCTCAATTTAATGTCATCCAGGTCACTGAACATGCATCTTAGGTAGTTCCTCCTCGCCTGCAACTCATCTTGGACAAGTACCCCAAGGTATTTGAGGTTCCCACAACCCTACCTCCTTCTAGGGGTGAGCATGATCATAACATCCCTCTCCTTCCGGGAAGTCAATGTCCCAATGTACATCCCTACAGATATCCATTTGCTCAAAAAAATGAAATAGAAAATATGGTACATGAGTTACTGGAGGCGGGGGTAATTCGCCCTAGTACCAACCCATATTCTTCACTAATGGTAATGGTCTTAAATAAAGAAGGTACTTGGCACATGTTCCCTAATTTTCATACCCTGAATAAACTGACCATCAAAGATAAGTTTCTCATTCATGTCATTGATGATATGTTGGATGAATTGCAAGGTCCCTGTGTATTCACCAAATTAGATCTTCACTTCAGCTATCACCAGATCCAGATGAAGGAGGCAGATATTCCGAAGACTGCTTCCAGAACTCATGAAGGACATTATGAATTCTTGGTTATGCCTTTTAACTTTTGCAATGCCCCACCCACCTTTCAAAGTCTCATGAATACACTATTTAAACCTTACCTTTGGAAGTTTGTAATTGTTTTCTTTGATGACATCATCATTTACAGCCACACTTGGGATAGCCACCTTCTTCATGTGGAAAAATTCCTTCACTTACTACAGGAAAACCAATTGTTTGTCAAAAAGACAAAATGTTCATTTGGAGCCAATGAAGTGGAATACTTGGGACACATTGTCAGTCGGGAACGGGTAAAAGTGGACCCCAAAAAGATACAAGTTATGCAGGAGTGGTAGAAACCCACAACCTTAAAACGCCTAAGGGGTTTTCTTCATCTCACAGGATATTACAGGAAATTTGTCCACCATTATGGAAAATTTTCTAAGCCCTTGACTGACCTCCTTATGAAGAATGCATTTCATTGGACACCTATTGTTGAGCAAGCCTTCATAGATTTAAAGAGGGCTATGTGTACTACTCTTGTCTTAGCAACTCCTAACTTCAACAAAACCTTTGTGGTAGAATCGGATGCTTCTGGCACTGGTATAGGTGCAGTGCTCACACAAGATGGTCGACCTTTGACCTTTATTAGCCAAGCGTTGAGTGGCCACAATTTGGGTAGATCTACATATGAAAGAGAAATGATGGCCATTCTCAACGCGGTGTAGACATGGTGGCCATATATCTTGGGATGTCATTTTCAAATTAAAACATATCACTATAGTCTGAAATATTTTTTGGAGCAACGATTATCCTCCCCAGAAAAAATAAGTGGTTGACCAAAATGTTGGGTTATGATTATGAAATCATATTAAAAAAGGGAAAAGATAATATAGCAGTTGATGCATTGTCAAGACAACATGACGAGGATGGCTCCCTCTTTGCCTTGTCCTTAATGGTCCCTAATTGAATTGAAGAAGTATGCCAAGAGTGGCTAACACACCCAACTATCAACAAGATAATTCAATGCCTTCAGGATGACCCTAATCCTCCCATCGATGACACTTGGCAGGACAATATTCTCATATATAAGGATCGCCTGGTTCTATCACCCTCTTCAACACTAAAGTCGAGGCTCTTAAATGAGTTGCACTCATCAGCTATTGCGGGTCACTCAGGGTTCCAAAAGACATATGCCCGTGCTCGTCATTCTTTTTTATGGGTAGGCATGAAGAAGGATATCCTTCATTTTGTCACAGAATGTGAGGTGTGCCAACGTAATAAAGGTGAAACTATCAAGTCTCAAAGTGCCCTAAACTAAAACAGAGAAGGTGAGCTCAACTGTCACAAAGAAGACGAAGAGTCTCAACTACCAGAGAAGCTGAAGAGTCATGATGATGATCAAACAGAACACTCGAGAGGTGGAGGATAATGGCGCGGAGTTAGCATGCAGAGGATTGCGAACATTGCATGCACAAGGTGCACAGAAGCTATAAATACACAGTACAGAGAAGAGAAGGGTGTTGTTGCAGTTGTTGTTGGAGTTTGCTATGGTTGTTGCTAGTAAAGGTGATTCATATGTGAAGAAGGAGGAGAGTGCAGCAGCTGAATAGCACAGAAGAGGAATGGTGCAGTGAATGGACATAGAGCACAGAGCATAAAAAGTGGAAGAACAGACAGCGCAAGTGATGTGTGCAGAAAGGCAATGAGGAAGACAGGGCAACGAAATGCAGCAGAACAGTGATGAGTCTGGTAAGCCATTGTTGAACATTATATCACTGTAATAAGTTATTTATATTTCAGGGTGGTTGGGAGGAGCTTGGGAGGGAGGTAGTGAAGGTGGATTAAATCCTAGAAAAAGTTGTCAGATATTAGAAGGGTATTGTGGGTATGTAGGAAAAGATGGTTCCCCTCCATCCTTGTTTCCAAGGATGGCCTTGGGATTGTTGAGGTGTCCACTGGGAATATGGCATCAGAGGGACCCATTAATATTGTGGGTATTGCATCACTACTACATATTGAAAAATTTGCGACGACTACTTGCGACGAAAGTACTCTTTCATCGCAAACTTCAAGAGAAAAAGTCCAATTCTTCAATTTTGTTCTAAATCTAGCTCGTATTTGTCGCTATCTCGATGAAATACAACTTTCATTTGTTTTGCGACAATCATCAAGATTGTGGACTATTGTCTCTATTTCTATAAACGTGTCTATTCATCGCAAGAGTGACACTGACTATTGACGGTTACACACTTTGATACTATCCATATTGACCGTTATATAATTTGAAAAAGTCTAAATTGATTTGGTCAACGTTCGTCGCAATTGCGACGACAGTGCCCAAATCCATATTGACCATTATAACCGTTATACCCTTTGACAAAGTGACCTAAATATAACAAATAATTAGTTATATTTAAGTCATTGTTCGTCACAATTGTGAAGACAGTGACCTAAATTGACCTATAAATATTTTGACGATTTAAAGATGTTGCGACAATCTTGTTATAACAACAACGGCTCTGAAAGGGTATTTTTGTGCGGAAGAATGTCGCAGAATATAATTAGAGGTGGGGAAAAAAGTAAAGCAGGTGAAAAGGATGATGGTAGATGTTATTGCCCTTGCAAAAAATGTTGCCTCATATGTCCCGTAATAATTTTAATAGCAACAGATACAAAACATTGTAGGAAATATGGGCACATTGATGGTGGATCAAATGAATATTGTCCCATGGTAATTAGCTATATATTCATTATTTGTTTTTATATTGTCAATTTTATCTAAAATTATATATATGTATATATATTTTTTGAATGTTTGTTATAGTATACACTATTTTTGCATGATTGTTTGTAATTATAAAGTTAGAGTTGCCCTCTAACTTTCCGCAAAATATTGCACCAAGTAGTAGTAGAAATGATGTTGTACAAGCTGAGGAACATCATGACCAAGCAAATGAGGATCTCATGGAAGAATATGATGGGACAAATCAAGTTAATGATCCCATGGAATAAGATGATCAGAAAAATCAAATGATCCAAGATTTGTTTTCGCAATCGGATGAGGATGGGGACATTGTTGGTATTTATGATGAACCTCTATTAGAAAAGGAAAATAAATGACTTTATAAAGGATCAAGAGCAAATATTATCTCCATTGCATTCTTGCTAGTGAACTTAAAGGTTATGAATAATTTTTCGAACACTTTTTATGACACAGATCCTAAGGTATGCAATATGTTTCATCTCATATTATACATAAATGTTGATTTTTGTTACCATCGCCAAATATTTTACCTCTCACATATTGAGGTTTGCATGCCATATGAATGACATTGGAATGGATTATCAAACTATAGATGCATGTCCTAATGATCATATTATATATTATGGACAAAATTCTTTGAAAACAGAATGTCTGCAATGTCTTATCAATAGATATCGAACAGATCAAATAACAAAAAGGGTGCCTCGAAAGGTTCTTCTTCATATTCCCATAATTCCACGTTTGCAGTGATTGTTCAGGTAAGAAAGCATAGAAAAATTTATGGATTACCATTCACGTAACAAAACTGGATATGGTGTTCTTCGAATGCTTGCAGATGGTTCTGCATTTAGGGAAATTGAGGGAAAATGGACAGATTTCAAAGATGAACCTCATAATGTTGGGATTTCATTGGTAGCTAACGGTGCTAATCCATTCGGAGAGATTAGGTCTATTTACTTAGTGTGGCCTATTTTTGTTA
>CBVK0102390394.1:0-13451 GCA_900067695.1 Picea abies
AGGAGGATTTTGATGAGATACAATGGCCAAAGAAACAAGAGTATCAACAACTCCTAGATAAATATAAGGATAAGGAAGTTGGCTCTATCAAACTACTAAAAAGGGGAGATGATGACATATCGATTAAACCAAATCAACAAGAAGTCCTTACAGTTGAGTCCCACCCTCCTCCCTTGAGACAATACACCAGGATGATACAAGAACTAATGAAGTCTAAAACAAAAGAATACCAAGAGGAAGACACAATATGGATGTGCGACGCTAGAAAGAGTGAACCTAACAATGTTAAGGAGTGTGTGAAATTTTGGCTTGGAGCCTTCAAAATCAAAATGAAGTTAGTCAACGACGCCTACTATTTATCCACGCTTGAAGGGAGGAAACATCCATTACCGGTTAGTGGGCGCCTCCTCAAGCCCCATCACAGGGGAGAGACTTGACTTGACAAGTAAGTACAGGTAAATTAGAGTAGTTAGGCATTTGCATCCATTGTATATATCATGGCATATCATGTTAGCATAGTTGTAGTTGCATTTTTCATATCATCTCGTCTCACTTGTATATATGTATGCTCATAATTAGAATTTGTTTTGTTTCGATTTTTATATCATGTATGGATGAGGGGTGATAACACCACCCTATATATTACCAATTCCTTTTGTTGATATTTAGCACAAACAAGTCATACCAGAGATGTTGAGGTTCTCATACGCTCTACGGTGAGCACATGTCCCAGAGTTGGAGCCTGATGTTACCCCCTAGCCTGGGGGTAACTAAGGAGATCGTGTCTCGAGGCCCACAAGTTCCAGGCATGGAGTGTCGATATTTGGACAACCTAAGCATAGCCCCGAAGGACCCTCTTTTCTTGAAGTACAGTCCACATATCACCAACAACAACATCCATCGCATCGGCCTAATCCTAAAGTGGTGGTGGGTCTTTCTCCATGAGGTAATGAGTCCAGGTATCATGGTATGTATCACTTCGATATTTTAAGCACTTAAACATGTGTATTGAATACTTCTTCACTTCATAAGGTTTGCTTGGGTTTTATGCTCTTCGCCTTATTTAAACTTGGGAGGGTGACATGGTGCCCTAGTAAGTTGGTTTCCCTTCAAGATGGGTTGCTACTAGGTAGATACTTGAAGAGTTGTCATCTTTTCCCTCCATACTAACCACTTTCCATCCTCATCCCTTCCACCTCCCCATCCTTTGGGCATTGGGATAGGATACACTAGGAAGGGTTGTACCTCACCTCGTGGGAAGAAGGGGCTAAAGGCCCAGAGGGTAAAAGTAGTTGGAAAGTGTTAAAAGCCAAATTTGAAACTTTCGAGATGCTTCACCCAATGATCGCTAATAAAGCAATGAAAGGCTTCTCAGTAAGAAAATGGTACTCACAAAATAACATAATCACTCAAGGTATTGGTTGGTGGATGGGAGGTCTTATCACTAGTCGACCTATCATGACCATGAACATGTAGCGGTATGAAATTACCACCTATCTGGACCTATCATGACCATGAACATGTAGCGGTATGAAATTACCACCTATCTGGGCACCGAGCCAGGGTAGTGGCTCTTGGTTACATAACTGAGATAAAGGGGGTCTCATCATGAGCCGACCTTCTCATTTCCATGAAATGTTTTTTGGATGACGCTGTCACCAAGCTAGGACAATTTCCCTCAATTATTCCCTTGCAGCACAAAAGAAAAGATCAAAAGAAAGAAAACTAAGAACAAATGGCAATGAATGGGCTAAGAAACAATTGCATTTATGAGAAGGTGTAGCTCACCCTCCACAAAGGCACCCACAGGTAAGACCCTACATTTCCCTGTTATCACATGCACCCCATGCCACTTCATATACTTACATGACTTGGATTAGGATCCACCTGGGAAACACCCTAGACTTAAGGGGGATTAACCCAATAGGACATCTTGAGACCCTCTCCAAACCTAAATTTGTCAAATTGCATAACCTCTTTGAGCATCTGTTTGGGGTTAGGGGGGTTTGATGCACATGTTCGGGTGATTTAATTGTTATATGTGATTTACATACTACGATCCTTGTGACTTATGGACCCCTAGAGGGAATACTTGTTGTCTTTGCATGATTTTCCTGGTGATTAGATATGTATGAGGGGATGACTAGCTCACACCTTCATGAGGGCTCAAATTCCACCGATGGATGTTGAGACCCCAGGCCAGGGGGCATGAAAAAGATTGTGGATTTGCACCAGGAAGAAGAGGGTCGTTTCCTTTGGAGGCACTATGGTAGACCTAGACCTAGGGTTTCATTCTTCTCCCACTTGGAAGTAAACCCTTGAAGGCTCTAGACGTCACCTTTTGAGCCCTCCATGAGATAGGGTTTGCCATTTTGGAGGCATTTATAAGGATAGTGGCACATGTGGGCTTGGTTTTAGGGATTTGATAGCCTAACATTTCATCCACCTTGCTCAATGTTTCACATATGGGGCTCAACATCACCTGAGAAGGGCACGACGTCACCCTTGGAGGAGATTTTAGATGCACATTTATTTAATTATGTCAAAATTTATTTTTTATAACAAATTGGCCATGTCGACCCTATTTTTTGACCTAAAGTAATTAACAGTCAAGTTTTTGTATAAATAAACAAAAGTGACATTCATTTTTCATCATCACTCATCACACACAAGTGTTGGACTGAAATTTTCGCCCTCTTTTGGGGCTATTGGCTGAAATACCTAGTGTGCATCTCTCGAGGAAGCTTTATGGTGGTGTGTCTTGGTATTTTTCATGGTGGAATGGTCTTCAACTAGGGTTTGACTTGATTATTCTTGGTGAAGTAAGTAGAATATCTGCATTTTATTCATGTAATGAATGTTTGTGGTAAATTTTTCTTGATTCATGTTAAAGATTAAGAAATTATTTGTTTAAACCTTAGGGGAGAAACATAAGTGCTTCTTTCTCCCTATAACTTTCTCTACTATTTTGAATTGCTAAGTTTGCATTTTTGGGAAGTGATTACTAGATCCCTGAATTGTTAACGCTCTAGTAACTTCACCCCAAGGAAGGAGGTGTGCTAGGGCCTCGAAGTGTTTATTCTCTAGCAAAACTTCTCTTGAGACTTAGATGCTTAAGGCCTTGAAGTGCCAACACCTCTTGCATCTACCTCTTCCCTTGGACAAATATTATCATTGCTTTTTTCTCAAGTAATATTGTTGTTGTTATTGCCTCCATATCCCTCTAAAGGCATTGATTTATATGCTCTTGTGGATGAATGAGATCAGACCAACTCTCAAACACTTTTCTCACGAGATTTTACTAACTACCACTAACCCTAACCTAATCTAGAACTACTAATTACTAACTCCCTGTTGTCATAATCATTGGTACAACCATTGTCTAGCAGCTTGTCTAAACTTACTAGTTGACTAAATCAACCCATAATTTGCATTAAGCAAAGTAATATCAATTGAAGCTAAAATATGTGTTTAATTGTCTCTACAAAGTGCATTTTCTGAAAGGTATATTGTTGTTTTCACATCTTTATCTTGTTGTTGTTACAACCATTGTTATAATCATCCTAGGTAGTTTGTTAAAGTTTATTCATTGGTTGATACATCTCTAGACATTGCATAGGATGAAGTGTTATCATTGAAGCTTTAAATACCTTTTTATATTGTCTAAACAAGTGCATTTTCTGAGATACATTACAGTTGCTACCATTCACTTATTGTTGTTATCTACTTACCATTTTGTTGTTGCCAGCATTTACTTTATGCATTTGATGTCTTGCTGAAGCACTAATATCAACTGTTGTTTATAAATTGTCATAATGTTTGTTGTTGTCTTGGTAAAGGGTAGGTATATTCTTTTGATCCCTTCATTCATCATTAAAGACATAAATCTGATTTGAGTGACCTAGAGAGAGAGGGGTAGTTTACATTGTCCTTTTCCCTTTCTCAAACCCCCTAGGTCTTGGGATGTCTCCCTTGGAGTGGATTTATTTCTTCCTCCTAAACAGAAAGGGGTACCTTGTTGAGGTGACAATGGCAGGATTACCCCTTTGTTACGCCATTCTCTTCCCACTTGCCTTAGGCTTTGGGAAAGTACAGGTTGTGCGATAACATGAGCAATGTCAACCACCAAGGTGAAACATGGCAAAGAGCATAATGTCGAAGCAAATGTCACATAATCAAAAGCAGTAATAGACAAAACAAACCCAAATGCCTCAAATATTTAAATGACATTCACCAAAATACCTGACTTGTACCTCGTGGAGCAAGACACGGTGTCTTTCGGAGGCCAATGGATGTGGTGGATACTGTCGTGATCAACCTGGAGTTGTGGTGATGATGTGTGTCTTCGTCTGTGCAAGTGGACACTGTTGGTCGGGTTGTCTCTTGGTTCTCCATGTCTGCAACCTAAAGGCCTCAAGACATCATCTCCTTAGTTATCTCACAAAATGGGGATAAAAAAGGTTTTTTAGGTATTTGTGTGGCATTAGAAATTATTGAGTTTACTACCAAGGAAGACTTGGTGCAGACATGGTGTTGGACATGCATGGATTTTTTGACACAGACTGGGTCAAAGATATGGATCGAAGAAGATCTACAATTGGTTGTGTATTTAACCTATTTGGAGGAGCAATCAATTGGATGAGGAAGAGACAATCTGTAGTGACACTCAACTACACAAGTTGAGTACATGGTAGCTACTCATGCGAGTAAGGAAGTTGTATTGTTATAGAGGTTGTATTTAGGTATTGGGTTTGTACAACAAGTTGTAAGATTAGATTGTGACGGTTAGAGTGCAATCTTTTTGGCAAAGAAGCCAACTTACCATTCCATGACGAAGCACATTGATGTTTAGTATCACTTTGTGTAAGACATGGTTGAATACAAGAAAGTGTTTTTGGTGAAGGTGGACACTTTGAGGAATATTGCAGATTCATTAAGAAAGTCTATAAGCATTGAGAAGTTCGCTTGGTGTAGAGAATTGTTGATCATATAATCCCCAGGCCCCCTGTATGTGAAGAAAACAACACGTGGGCGAATGTTGGGCATGTGTTATATTCTTTGCATGACTAGTCTCACGTGTGATATGTTGTACAACGCGTAGTGGGGTGGTCATAGGGGAGGCGGAGCCCATGAAAAAAAAATTAGCGGCTTTCTATATCTATATCGGGCAGTTTTTCAGGCCATGGTTTTCTAATTATGGCTAAGGAACTAATGTTGTAATCTAATCCAAGTCAATGGATTAAGGTTTTGGATGTCGCATACTTATATATATTGTACTTGTAAAGTGAATTTAATATAAGGAGAGTTAGAGGTGAGGCTCTAAATATTTGTTCTATGAAAACATGAGAACATGTACATTTGTATATCTCTGTTGAATTTTTATGATTTTATTTTGTTTTGTTTTTGCTATAGAAAGAAATAAAATTGTAATTTTTTATTTAAAGCGAAACTACATTCTTTGTATGCTTTTTGGTGTTGCATATATCCATAAAAGGATCCCCATACAAAGAATAAAACCTGAGAGATACAGTCTTTCAAACAACCCTCTTTAGTCCTCCCTAGTCCCGATAGACCATGTATAATTTACAATCATATATCCTTAGGATAAACTATAAACAGAGGTTCTCCCGTCCCATGATACATATCTTAAAAATAGACTTTCAAAAAAGAGGCCATCACTTTGGATTAGAGCTTCATTACAAAAACAAAATCTCTAACTAACATTAGGGTATCTATCCCACATATCCAGGAAAAAAAAAACTAGCAATCTCTCATGGCTAATAAAAGGAAGGATGTTCATATTTAGAGGAGATTCCCTGCTCTTCTTCACAAATTCACCATGAACATGTAGCTAGCTACAATCCTTCCTTTGATAAACAATTTGCCAATTCCTTTTTTTCCATGTATGGATGTTAAAAAGAAATGTTATTAAACAAAGATTTTGAATTTTGAATCTCCTCAAAGATGTGTCTTAGCATAAAGTTCTCTAGAGCATTTATACTTGGCATCCAATTTATTACAGTTTGTGAAACATAGAAGTTTTGGATATTGAAAGCACCTTTTTAGTTATGAGAGTAAGAGTTAACATTAAAGTCGCAAGAGATAAACATATCTTTTTTAACCTTTTACAAAATCTATTTGTTAACATTTTACAAAACCTACACTTCCACATTACCATAATGCATATTTCTTCCACGTTATCACAACACATATTTGCAATAATTTACTAGGCACTCTTCCACATTACCATGATGAATATATATTCCTTTTGTTTTCCAGGTTACATGGCCAGCGAAAACCCCTAGGCACTTCCCCTCATTTTGAGGATGGTACCTAGGGTAAACCGTATAATCTTCAGGGCACAAGGTCGATCAACAATAAGGCTTGAATCCATTACAACAATATAGTCTTTAAGAGCTTAGCATGTCATTTGCGGGAGTTGAACCTAGTTGGGGAGGATAACAATCATTCCTCCTGACCGTTATCGCACAATTTGTAGTTTGAGCAAATCGCAACCCAAACACCAAGTGTGTGACACAACTGGGAACACCTATTATTGTTACCTCAATAGATGTCTCCCTCATTTTAGTGAAGGACAAATCCAACACAAGGGAGGCTTCTCGAGTTGACCATGGGGGGATTGTGATGGGAGAAGCAAGGAGCTCGAAGAGTACCCCTATAGGTCAAGGTCAAGGATGGGAATGAGGCTTGGGGAAAGAGTCTTAGGAGGTGGTAAATGGTTGCCAAGGTTGTGTACTTGCAAAACAATGTTAGACATGTCCGAACAAAACAATATATGATGATCGAAGCCTCAAAACCAATGGGGAATCAGAAAGAAACCTTGTTGTCCCAAAATTGCAGCAGTATGGAAATATATATCAGCAATAAAAAAACTATGACAGCTACAAATTAAACCATCAAAATCAAGTGTATGATGTTGAAAAATTAAGCTAGCAATTAGTAGACAACCTTCCAATATTTGAACCAAGACTTTGATAGCAATAGAGGGTTGTTAATAAGTGTTATCAGCAGAGTTTTATAATAGCCTTATGGCTGTAGCAAACTTTTTCTACAACAGCAAGTTCTAGTCACTAAAATCAACAAGTAAGCCACTCAAACAATAGCTCTTAGGCAATGGATCAATTATGACAGCTTGCAAGTGAATTTCAGCGGTAGAAAAGTGAGTGAAAGAGAGTGAGATTGTTGCAGCCCTATTGGCTGTCGTTGAATGTTTATTACAGCAGTTAGATCACTTGGCAAATCTGTTAATTTTTCAAAATCCCAACCCAGTTTCAGTCTCGCTGATTTCTTGAACAATTCAATATCTCAAAATTCACGTTTACCAATGCAACAATATTTAATATGCAATGCATAGATTAGTGTCTCATCTATATGGAGTCTCTTGGTCTGAGCTAGGGTTTATTACTCCTCTAGGGGTGTAAGTGTTTTTACTCCCTAAAGTAAACAAACCTTAGCAAGGTCTTGATACAAGGGTGTAATGCTTTTTATTCCTTGTAGCAATCCTTTAAGCCTTTTCAGTAACAACGGGGAGAAATTCCTTGATGGAGGGTGTATGCCTTTATACTCCTCCAAGAGTTTGACAAAAAGACCTTAAAATCAAGAAGAAACACAAAAAATTGGAGAAATTCCTTACCTAATCCAAGAGATAGCATACAAAACCCTTACTTATCAGAGATATTCCACCAAAATTGCCAAGAACAAGCATCCAAGAGAAGTCGCTAGCCTTTCTTCCACCAATAGATGAGTAAAGTATCCATTTTCATAAGAGACAAGAGATAGTAAATTGCCCAAGTAGGGCAAAATTTTCAGCCAAGAGTTATGTAATTATCAAGTGAGTCCCCCAAATGAAAATGAGATGGCCTCTATTTATATGAGGTCGTATAAACCAATTTGTCCACATAAAAAAGTCAACAACAAATTAAAAGAGGGTCTACCCCCTTTATTTTCCTTTACAAACTACAAATAATTTTTTTACATAAAGTAAAACCCTCAAAGGGTGACAGCATGCCTTGGACGGGTGACGCTAAGCCTCAAAGTGAGACATTGAGCCTCAAGATGCAAATCATTGGGCCTCTAAAGGCCATGTGTCAATATTTCATGAGCTAGAGTGTCATCGTCATGCATTCTTCCTTCAAACCACATCACATCACACCCAAAACCATCAATCCCACCAAAACCATATCCTTCTCATGACATTAAGGGCTTAGGAGGTGATGTCCTAGGCCTCCAAAGGCCAATGTCCAAGTGCAAAGGGCCACGATGTCATCCTCTAGTGTTGTCAAAGTGCCTCCAAATGCGACACTCTCCATCCTTTGCACATCAAGGCTACGGGGTCCTTTGCCCATCTTGTGGGGTATGGTGTACATACTTGGGGTTTTCAACCCTCCATGAAGGTCAAAATGGCACAATTCCTCCATGGATTGATTTCACCTAACAAGGTCCTGCAAAGACAAACAAGTATGCCCTCCGAGGGTTCACAAGTCACATGTAGCATGCCAAGTAAGCCATGTTTAATAAAGGAAGAACCCAAACATGTGCATTAAGCCCCCCCTTTTAAAACTAGAAAAATGCTCAGAGACCTTATAAATTTGTCTAATTTAAGTATGGGAGGGTTGTCATAGTTACTATTGGGTAGATCAATCCCCAAGTCAAGGAGTGTTTCCCAAGAAGACCCTCTCTATGACCCTTCAAGGAGAACAATATGTGTGAGAACAATATGATGACCCTTCAAGGAGACCCCTAATAGAAACCCTTTACTTGAGGGTGACACACTTACTTGGAAACTATATCAACCACCAAGGTGAAATGAGGCAAAAGGTATAATTTCCAAGCAAACATTTTCATAATCAATACACGACTCTTTGCAACATGCTCAATCGCTTCAATTCTTAAAGTGACACTTACCATGAGACTGGACTTGTGACCTCATGAAGCAAGACCTGTTGTCCTCTGTGGGACAAGCTAGTGTGGTGGACGTTGATGTTGTCAATGAATGGTGATGTGTGGTGAGAAGATGGGCTTTATCTGCTCATCTAGCTCTTGACACTCCATGTCTTCAACCTGCGGGCCTTGAGACATCATCTCCTTAGTTACCCCTATCATGGGGGGGTAACATGTGGCTCCTACGTGGGGACATGTGCTTGCTATAGACTGCATGAGAATCTCCTGGTAAGACTTGTGCCTCCACATACTCAAGAAAAAATATTAGAGGATTTAGGGGTGGCTTGCTCACCCTTGGTTCATATAATCAAAACTTCAAAATTTCAACTATTTCTTAAACATAAAATTTTCACATTTTCAAGAAATTCTAACTAACATGCAATGACTCATGCAAATGCATTGTAACTAGTATGCATAAATGCAGGGAATGCAATATGAAATTCAAATGAAACTACTCTACCATGATATGAATATGCAAGATATGATACAAAAGCAATGCAAAATGCAAAATGACTTACCTACTTACCTGGGGCCCGAGGCATGTGGATATCAAGTCTAGTCGGATGTCAGGTTAAATCGTAAACCAATGGAAACACCTGCTCAACATATCACCCAAGTGCTTCCCCTTGTGCTTGATTATAAAAAATATAAAGGACAAGATCAACACATAATAATCATGAATATTAATAAGCATATTTAATCATAGAAAGCAACTCGTGGAGGGTAGGAGAGAGATAATCATGCTGGACATAATGTCCACAAGCTTGATCCACCCATATTTGAATAGGGCTACCATGTATAGATGATGACTTGTCTTCTTCCTCACTCACATGATCACTACTTTCTTAAGACTGAGAGGAGACGAAAGATCCCAAAAAGATATTATGATTTACAAGGCAAGGGATAAACATAGACCGGGATACATAACCTTCATTTTCCACAAATATTTTCATGCAGAGATTTTGAAACATTTCCCAAGTGGTAATTGTTTTGGGGGGGATATTGATGTACCATTCTTTGGCCTTCCCTATGAGAGACGAAGAGAAAATCCTGATAAACACATCCTCATACTGATTTCAGGAGCCACGAGAATTGAAAACTTCTAAAAAGGTATCCAAATGGTGTCTCCATTTGAAAAGGTGGGAATCCATCCTCTAAAACCATTGGGAACTTTATGAGGTTTGTTGGGTAGATTAATTGTTGTATTACTATCACTTTTAAGTGTCAACCAAGTTCGTGAGTTGATGAACTGCAAACACAGTATGTGCGGGCAAAGGACGGAAGTATATCCTACTCTATCTTACAAGGAGCAAGAGAGCTAGTTAACCTATTAATCATTCATCAAAAAATAAAGCAACTTGACAAAAAACAACTCAAACAATCATTACAATCCATACAACTAATAAAAGATCAAGATGAAAGACCATGACTCTCCCTGTAATGTCTAGATCCTAATCTGTGCATTAACAACTGTGGGAATAAAAAGAAGGCAAACTACTGACTAATACTCATAAGCAAGAAACTAATTAAGGACAAAATGGTAATTAACCAGACAAGTGTCTACATCAACCAACATTATGAGGCCAATCAAGTCCTCATATAAGTGTGTTACTGACCTAAAATAAGAATAACCAACCTTAAGAGCAATTCCAGATACCTAACCTATTCTCAACCCTAAACACTCACTTCACGACAAGCATGATAGACTCACTAGGTGTTGTTGCAATCTTACACTCAGACATGATGCTTGAGTGCAGAGGAATGATTCTGTATGAGCCTTGCCACTAATCTTGACACTTCTACTAGTGTGTGAAGCAGTGAGACCAACACTAATTTGTTAAAGAAAACTTATATTTGTCAACAAAAGAAGACAAACACACAGTCTGCACACAATTAAACCTACACTCTTGTTCCTTGAAATAAAGCCTTACTCTTCATTGAAACACCTCTAGAGGCCACACAACACTCAACAAAAGGAAAAACTCAAACCAACAAGGGAAATCATGTTAATGACTCGAGGAATTATGCCCTTAACACCACAAAACTTTAACAAAGTATACAAAGATGCAAGTCCTGTTATATATCTCAGACATGCAAATGAACCACTTGTGAAAACAATTCAACTCCTGGGATGTCAAAAAGGTATATTTCTTGAATTTCTCTAATATGAATTGAGATCATCACAAAGCTTTTATTGCATCTTAATACTTATCCTTATGATTCAAAACAAGCAAACAAGTTGATCTTGTAAGCAAATGAGGATTATAATATGATCATGCCACCCATTCAAGGATCTACAATTTATTCATAAATGAATCCTTGCTAAAGCTACCAAATACTCAATTTTAATAAACATAGACAAAGTTTAGCTCACTTCAACATAATTTCAGGTCAACACACAACTCATAATATATTCGTTTGATTTATTTAAGATGTTTGACCATATGTCATCAAATCATAGCTTTCCAATTTAAATGCTGAGAGAATGAGGTAATCAAATTATACGTTTATGGTTGTTTTACTGATTATCACTTGACCCTTAACGAAACTTGTTGGAATACTTTGCTTATCAAGGAAAGAGTTAACACTTTCAACTTCTTAAAACAACATAAATGCTAACACTCATTCACACGACTAACTTTATGTATGAATACATTCCATAGGATTAAGGGCAGTTCATTGTATTGCACATTAGAAATTAACAATGGAAAACAAATATATAGGAACTTAAATGAAATCATTAATTCGTAAATCACTCAACACAGATCTATATATTTAACACAGTCACAACAAATGAAGAACATATATTGTACAGACAACTCAACTTACCAAGGGAGGTGGGTCCTTGCATTCCCAAGTAGTGAGTGGGAACGGATTCAAAAACTCACAGATACACAAACAATATGAACCCGAATTGAAACTTGTATGAAAAATAAATTTGTATTAAACTCACAATACTTCCATTACACTGTAGGAAGGTCAAAGATATATTCCATAGCACTGTGCAAATCCAAGATTACTTTTAACAGAGTAATTCCAACCAATTGTTTATAGGGTATACCCACCTATATATCGAGATCTAAGCTTTTACAAGATTACATTGACCTCCCTTGTTCTCGTATAGCTAGGGGGTAAAAATGGTTATAAAACTGAAGAATCCAATCGACTTGTATTTCCCTTATCCTCTAATACAATCTTAGGAAATTGATTCAGACAAACAATATATTGTTATTGTTCCCAAGTCCTGACCTTGATCTGGTGTTGCACTGAAGATATACCTAAAATCTATTTTGAAGTTTTGTGTTGAGAAAAAGGAGGTTGGGCGTGAATTAGGAAGTCTTTGAAGTTTTGTGTTGAGAAAAAGGAGGTTGGGCGTGAATTAGGAAGTCAACATCCATCTCAGTGGTCATACCAACAATACCCATATATCCAAATCCAAACTGGGCGTGCGCAAATAGGAGAAGCCACAACTGCGGGTACCTGAATGCTTGTGTTGGTACGGGAATGCCTGAAATGGTGCAGGAACAACTGTTACAGTAAAAAGGGGTGAGTGTAACTTTTGTCATTGGTAAAACATAGCTTAAGAATCCTAATTAATTTACTAAGAACTCAAAAAATACCAAAATAAGACAACTTTGATCTCATGCACTATTCAAGGTCTTGAGCTTGTAAAAGGGTGAAAATAAGTGACAATAAGTTGGGTTTAGCTGCCTAAATAGGGAATTGGTGGCCAAAAAGAGTGTCTGGTGAGTGACAAAATGGGAGTTGAACAAGGTGATACATAAAATTTTGTTACATTCAAGGGTTTGTACAACCCTTCCACGTTCTCATGTCCATCAAAATTTGAGCACAAAGATGGTTGAGAATCTTCATCAAATAATAGCTATGAGTTCTCATAAGCATATCCCCCAAGGTATGGTTGGGGATCAACATGAGCGTATTGCAAAAATCCATCCCTTGTGGATGAAAAAGGTCTATGATCAGATCATCAAAGGGCTGCCAAACATCTTGATCATCTACATGTGAAAAGAACCCTTCCAAAGGAAAAACTCATGCATTCCTCATCTGAAATTTAACCTCGATGTCGTAGATGGGATCTCCATTGAAGCCAAAACAACCAATATCCCATCCATGCTTCCAGACACATATGAAATCATCCTTTATGAGGATGATTTCCACTAATTGGCCACGACTTTTATGAAAAAGTCCCGAATTTTTCCTAAAAGTCACAACTTTTATGAAAAAGTCTCGAATTTTTCAAATTAGAAAAAATCGTGATTTTTTCTAGCCGATTTTTCGTCGGCCGGAAAAAGTCGCAAAAAATCGCAGGCTTTTTCAACACTGTTCAAACCCCCCATGAAGGTCAAAATGGCACAATTCCGCCATGGAATAGCTTATACCTGGAAAGGTCCTGCAAAGACAAACAAATACGCCCTCCATGGGTCCACAAGTCACATGTATCATGCCAAGTAAGCCACATTTAATAAAAG
>CBVK0102390407.1:0-10454 GCA_900067695.1 Picea abies
TTGAGGGCCTAAATGAAGGTTTTTCGGGATCAATATTCTCAATGATAGCCAAAGGTTCTGATTGAGTCCCCAAAATGAATCTCCTCGATGATACCTTTCCAACGAGCTATCATGCTCCCCAAACGGAGATCGTATGCCAAAGTTACACCCCCGGGAAGTTGATACACCAAACTACGCAAAACGAGGTCCACAAAATTGTTGGCTTTTCATCTTCCGGGGTTAGTGTTTTGGATTTTCTTTATGATACAAATTCCTTTGGAGCCTCATTGTAAATTATCTTCTCATGGATGCGAGTAGCCGTCACATCTCTTCTCAGAGATAAGCTTCCACCATTCTAGCGAGTCTTTCACTTAGTATTTTACAGTGTTTGTACATTTTTGCTCATTAATAGAAAATTGTGTATTATTGTATATCTGTGTTTATGGTTGCTAATAGAAAATTGTGTATTATTGTATATCTGTGTTTATGGTTGCATCTATGATACATTTCTATTATAATATTGGATATCTGAGATATCTCTGTACATTTATTTATTATATCTCCGCTCTCATTTCGTGCCGAAAATAATACGGATCAAACTCCCATGCATGTATGCAGTCCTTAGTGGTACTTATTTTGGGAGAGTTCTATCGGTGAGTCTAGAGCTGGAAGATGAAATTGAAACCCTCGAGAATCCTTCCACATGATATTTTCCTTATTAAACAACTTTTCAGCGGAAATAATCTTGTTGTTCAACTCCACTTGATTTGATGGTGGGGTACTCTTCAATTTCTCTTGGAGCTTCACATTTTAGGTTTTTAGTTGCTAGACAACCTCCCACACCTTAATATTTTGCTTGGCGCAGGGAGGTCAGAAGATTCACTAGAGGAATTGGGAATGCTCATGTATACTTCATCCACGATGCTAAGTAACGAGGTGTGCATGGCCACCTCCACCTCGTGGCGTTGTTGGAATTCCTTGTGTGCAACCATCTCCTATGTATGTCTCTGTTGCAGGTTTGAATATGATTGGCTCAATGCGCACTACCTGTCACCCAACTCATTCATTATTTCTACCACAAACACTTGCAGGTCCTGTGAAGGTACTTGTGCCAGATATAGCTCAGTAAAATTAAAGGACTAAGGCAATCAACTATTTGATGCCCCAAAATATGTCAAGGCTAATGGATTTAGTCGTAGAACCCGCTTCTGTGTACTTATGTGCGGTGATGTAACACCTATGGTGATACTGATGACCGCCTATTCTTAGGGATTAGTGTCAACCGATGGTCTATCAATATTGAGTGTGTGGAAAATCTCACCCAACTATTGAAATGACTGCTGATGTAGCAACTATTACACTTCCAAGTTGGATTTTAGGACCCTGATGATGCTCTGTACATTGCGGGGGAAGGTTGTGGCTCCTAAATTGGAGCACTGGTGTCTATGCCTTGGCCCTCTATCTTATTGGTAAAGATCTGGTGGATTTGATATTGCAGGGGCATCTAAGAGGGGGTTATCTCTTTGCTGGGTGTGGAGTCAGTAGGCAACAACAGACTGGATGTGCACCCTTCCGATCTAGAATCGGAGGTTGGGCTTGGCGTAGTTCATGTTCATTTTCCTTTCCTAGGAGGAGTTTTCTATGTAGCTAGGTGCACCCATTTCCATTTGAGCTCTAGTCCTTTACTCGACCCTTTGGAAGCACACTCCTACTTCTTCTTTGTCTAGATCTCCAAAAATTCTACTTCTTCCCCTAGCTTGGACCGCACTGACTTCAACCACTATGCATAAATGTTCGGAATGTCATGCTCTATAATGAAAAATGGGAGGAATTCGATAGGTACTTGTTGGTATGCACATGGGATGATGAATACATTATGAAAATTGACTTCAAACACAATGAAATCATCACAATTGTCAACCATATTTCATAGTATTTGGAAGACTTCAATAGTCTCTTGAATAATCTAGGGGTGCCATAGCTGGAACATTATGTTGTTCTCGCTCTAAACGGCCTCCTTGTCTTTGTTGTACTACCTCTTTGAACTTGGGTGTGGGGAAGGACATAGTTAATGGTGTGTTATACTCCTAGCCTCGTGGTGGCTTCCAAACTATCATGGCGAGTGGGAGTAGAACCCAATTGTAGTGGAACTCCTTCTCACGGTCTTGCACGTCCATGCAATATTGTATGAAATCATTCATCAAATACCTGGACCAACACATTTTTATTCCCTAGACACGTCTTTCTTATTCCAGGATGACCCCCAACGAGCACTCTTCCTTCCAACACTTCCGAAGCAACTCATGGGAAAATACCTATGTGGTAAATTGAACTTAGGGATCCTTGATGTATGAAATGACATATCCTCTCCTCCCTCTATGGGTACCATATTTCTAGTACACCTCTTCTTACCCAACATCTTGTGCCAACACAACATTTGTAGGATATTCACCCATTCAAGGAAGGCCCGAGACTTGCTGCATTGTCTCCATGTCCACTAGGTATGTGTGGTCCAACCAAAGGAATCCCCCATGTAATCTACTAAGCAAGAAGTGAACACATGAATTGATGTTCGAGTTGTGCCCGAAGTGGGGGACATCCAATATTGTCATGATCCCATTTTTGTAGATTGGCTTGGCCCATTACCCGGGGACCACTCGCTCTTTTCCATCGAACCCTTCAATGAATTCTACATAAGCTTCAAACCACAACTCAAGGAATTGTGCCTCATCTTGTATATTGCTTTCGACAAAATTCAATATACTCACCTTTACCAAGAGGGGTTCTCATCCATGTACTTCACTAGGGATTTCTACCATTAACATTTGGGCTTCCTTCACTACTTTTTCCTTGGGTCACATCTTGGGATTGCTAGATGTAGCCATCACTTTAGTGAACTCTTGGCTCAAAAAAACTTTTTGTACTGCCAAAATCTTTTGTGTTATTGATCCTTTTTCTGAATCACTTGCCCAAACTTGATCTGTAAGGGTTGAACTTGTTGACCAATTGATGACCTAGGGTTTAGCTAATTTTTCTCTGCACTTGACTATTTGGTAGAAATGAATGAGTGGTGAAATTGCAACTTTAAATACACCTATGGGTCATTTCCCTCCATTATATTCACTTTCCTACCAATCCAATTAAATCCGTACCCATCGTTAATGATGCCATAACTGTTTCCATTCCCCATGCAACTATGGCCTATCATATCCCTACCTACCTACCTTTTCATCATTGCATTAGCCCTTGGGTCATGTCGTCCACCTATCTCATCCACTTGTCATGTCCGCTGGTCTTTATTCAGGCATTCAAACCTCAAAAATCATAGAATCTTCTAAGTTTTGTCTTGCCCACCAACTAGATCTATCAAATCCTCCTAAACATTGAGCATTTATGACTATCTCTACTCCTACCTAACTCCTACTCTACCCTAACACTGTGAAATCTTTATGACTTCATGGCACCTCCGACCCTTGCAAGCCATAATACACCTTCAACCAACTGCAATTTTCTAATCCCTTTAGGGGTTGACTATCGATCATTTCCAACTACACTTCTCCAACCTAGCTGATGTAAACAATAATAAAGGGTCCTAACCTATGCATCCAAACTTTACTAGGGTGCTTCAAGAACTTGTTGTCCTAGATAATACCAATGATCCTGGTTGTAGAATATTGCACTGAATGTTGTAATCATGCCATGCCTTCTATTGTTGTTTCTCAACCATTTTCCCGTATCCTGCAATTAATTGGTCCTCTTCTAATCCCAACAACTTGTCCAATTGTTGTTGCAATGACCGGTCATCTAACATTTGTGTTGAAACTACAACCCAAAGGCTTAGTACAACAAACTCTAACAACATCACTGGTTCCTTCCCATAGACTAATATGAAGGGAGTATGTTTGGTTAATCTCTTACAGGTTGTCCCGTATGCCCACAATACTATTGGAACTCGTTGGCCCCAATCATCAAGATCACCCTTTGTTTCGTTGATCTGTAATTTTTAAGGGTCCTCTTCTTGCACATCATTGTTGTTTCTTTCCAGTAGTACATTGACTAATTCAAATTCACCATTGACTTATGGTAGGCGCATGCTACCTTCTGAACGGGGTCTTCGGGTTGTTTATTGAAGATCTAAT
The DNA here is from genome assembly GCA_900067695.1 of Picea abies. Taxonomy (NCBI): domain Eukaryota; kingdom Viridiplantae; phylum Streptophyta; class Pinopsida; order Pinales; family Pinaceae; genus Picea; species Picea abies. The sequence continues at coordinate 4,119 of CBVK0102390407.1, forward strand.
TCTTTAGCCTCAATAAAACATCCCTCTATGTGGGGACCTCTGATGTAAACTTGAACGTTGTACAAAACTAATTGCTCATTTTTCCCCAATCCCTGGTTTACCTCCTAGTCTCCTCTTGTATGTACCACCTTTTGGGAACTATATCCATAGTGTGGGAAAACCTATGGACCCATTGCACTATAGGAATATACTTAGTCATTTAGCACTACTTACATGACCAAATGTGTTCATGGGGATCCTTGGTATCCTTGTACATGTTGGAAGATTGATTGTTGTCATTGATGTCAACCCTAGTCATGGAAGTATAAGTTGAAAAAGGTTTTTAAATTGTACTTGATACTGATTCACCCACCTCTCAGTATCAACAATACATGCTTAGTAACTCAAAGTCGGCCAAGGGCTAGAACCTTACTCTAATGCACTCTACTACTTGCGCCCAATATTGTAAGTTTGTGCGATGCATTTCCCATCAGTGCACATGTGTTCCCTTCTCTACTACATCAATGCCTAAATCCTCTAGGTCTTAGGTACATTGCCATCCATTTTCACTATAAAGCCATCCATCGACCTTGTCCCATGAAACTGTGGTAGGTCATGCAACTCTGATCCAATCCAACACACTGCTTTTATGATCCATGCACATCTCCTAGTCAAAACATCCTATTTTTCCATCGAGTCAATGCATCCTTTGAATCAATGCCAAATGAGCAGGTGCTCCTCTATCTTAGCTCACCATTAACTACTAGGTTCACATAATCTTCCTTGCACCCTATGATGTTGTAGATGTTCTCAATGATTGAGATTTGTGAATCCTCGTTCACTGGTTCATTATATATATCGCCCTCGGCTAGATCTAGTGGAGTAATTACACATAGGGTGTCCATATCAAATGACATCTGCCTTTGATTCAAATTCAAGATGACATCATTATCAAATTCCCAATCAATTCCAAGTAACACTTGAGATGGGTTCGAATCATCCATAATTTCTATCACTTCAAAATCTACTTTGGTTTTGACCCTATCGATGTTAACTTCAACCTTCTCCAACCTGCTAATGGGATAAATCCTATACTAATTTGCAAGCACAAGTTGAATGGGAAACCACACTAGCTTAGGTTTTCTCATCAACTCCCATGACTTCTTTAGAAAGATGGTCACATTAGACCCCAAGTCCAACATAACACCTTTGATCTTGTAGCTACCTAACTCGACTGTCATTTTTGATTCTCTACCTGTGCAGTTCTGCCCACTAACATGGTGCATGTACCATTCCGGTGGAAGGGAAGAAATAGAAACTTCATTCTCACCTTCTTTGATCCATCTTGTCAATAGGTGTCTCAACTTCTTGGTAACAAGAGGATCACCCAACACTTTAAGACAACAACACAAGAATTCACTTACATGGTTCTTTGAGTTAGTTTATGGTTAAGTGTTGCACCATGATTCATCGTGTGCCATGCATCATAAATCCTCGTGCATAGGTGCCTCTTCGATCGCCTTTTGTGCATCACACAACTTTTTCTGTTGTGAAACGTCAAACTTGGGAGGTTCCTACACTACTTTCTTGATCTTTTGCTTTAAATTCTATTCCGATCACTCTCCTCTATTTAGGTTTGTTTCTGGGTGAATACCTCTTTGGGTTACTACCCATACAATGGATGCTTCTTTCAAATTTTGTTCTTCATGCGACTTAGCAGTCACCATGTTGTAGCACCCCCTTTTCTTTTCCCACTTCGCCACCCACTTTGGGTAATATTTTGTGATAAGGTCTACGCCATGGAAATATCCACACAATGCACAAGGATTGGTATAGAAATGAGACAAGTGGTATGTCTCACCACATTTGAAGTAGGTGGGTTGTCTGCCTCCTCCCCCACTGTATCCTCTACCTCTTCCTCTACCATATCCTCCTCTTTGGCCTCCCTGGAATCCTCCATGGTCTCCTCCCTTGTTCTCCTCTTGGACCCTATATGTATCTACAATACAATCCTTCATCAACTGTAGTGACTGACAATTGTTTACATCGTGCCCCATGGATTTGCAGAACTCATAGAATAAAGTGTGTGCAGTCTTTTGATATTTTTGATTTGAAGTAGGTGGGTTGTCTGCCTCCTCCCCCACTGTATCCTCTACCTCTTCCTCTACCATATCCTCCTCTTTGGCCTCCCTGGAATCCTCCATGGTCTCCTTCCTTGTTCTCCTCTTGGACCCTATATGTATCTAAGCTACAATTCTTCATCAACTGTAGTGACTGACAATTGTTTACATCGTGCCCCATGGATTTGCAGAACTCATAGAATAAAGTGTGTGCAGTCTTTTGATATTTTTGTAGCTAGGAAATGGGGAGGTACATGGCCCCGTTGTCTACAAATATTTCACCATTTGGTTTGCGTCCCGATAGGAAATGCGTTTGGCGCACCAATCACCATGTAATTTCCCAATGCAAGACACTCATTTCGATGGTGAACTTTTGCACGACATAGGGTACACTAGACATTATTTCACACCACCTTCCCTTTTTCCATATCATGCAAACGCATGGTGAGGGTCCTAAGTTGATACCTGCACTAACCCTATCGATGTCTCACCACCTCCCAAAGTAGACTCCAGGTGCATTACAATCTCTAAGGCTTTCAAATGAGTCATCACCTTTTGTTGTGTGAATGGGACCCAAATGTGTGGGAAGAGTCCAACAATGAACCACTCTCTTTTCTAGGAATCCCGGATCTGGAAGGTTAATCTATCTAGCTGAATCTTAAATCACTGGTCACATTCCCACATGGTTTCTTTGACATGTTGTTTAATCTCCTTAATCTTTGTTATGCACCGTGACTCTGATTTTGGCTTCTAGAATTCTCTAAGTAAATCTCTCTTTATCTCTATAAGGGACCTTGCCTATCCTACTGGCGCAACCTTATACTTCATCTACCATGTCAAAGATCCGTCTTTAAAAGTAGTCTCTAACTATGCAATCTTACCTGCCTCGTTTTTGATCCACTTTACATACCGGATCACTTCACATGTGAACCAATGTTGTTCTGTATAATCTCTTCCCTTCCCATGAAATGCTCGGAGCTTGAGGGTCAAATCATCCCTCGTTTGAGTGGCCATATTTGAAATGGAACTTGATCCTTCTTATTGGTTGCTACTTGGTACTATTGGCACTGATAATATTTCTTGTGAAGTTTCTCTAACTTCAGTTTCTACCACACTTTTGTCTTCTACTTCTGTTACTTCTGAACTTTCTTCCTCGGTTGTTTCTTCTTCTTTTAAAATTCACGAGGGGGGTGGTTCAAAGAGGGGGTTACTCCATGCCACCTCATCTTCTTCATTGGTGAATCCAAGAGAGATTTCTATATTGAACCACACGAGCCTCCTTATAACAACTAAGATCTCCTCACTCTCTAGGAGGGCACCTTCATCACTATATTTTGAATCTTTGTCGCTACTACTATGTGCATAATCTTCTGTCGATTCAACTACATCTCTTATTAGCCAAGGGGATATGACCCTCTTCTACACAACTCTACTGCTACTTCATCTAGTATCTTCTCCTAATACCTCGTTTTCTACAACGCCTCTCTTTAACAACCTCTCTTCTTTTGTGCTTCTCTCTAGCACATATCTTTCTCCCATGCACCCTTATAATGTGAATCCTCTTATCACCTTCATCTTATATCTCCTCGCTGCTCATTTGTCATCCCTCATTCTCCCTTCTTTTCTTTCTCGCTTGACTCACTTCCTCAACTCGACTCGTCTTATGTATCGCTCAACTCTTCTTCTTCTCTGCTCTTTAGGATCCATTCTCTCTTCACCTTATCTCATCTTCTTCCCCCTTCTTTTCATCTCCCCCTTCACGTGGGGGGTTTACATTGCCATCCTATAATGATCCATCTACATCATCCCCTTCTTAATGAAAAACATCTTGATTCAAAGTGGGATTTCATCTAACAATCTACCTAGAGGGTTGGGTGCAAACTTTCTTTCTGCACTACTAAAATAGTCATTGAATTCAATTGAAAATTCAACAATGTATCCTTATTTAACTCGTTCAAAACAAAAATCAATGGATTTGGACCATTTATTGTCTAAACTATTAAACCTAGTTACTGCTTCTTGGTCCCAAACCGCCGATTCTTGGGATTGCTACACATGGTTAATATCCATCTGTTTCTTTACCCATTCATGCAACAAACAAGGAAACTCAACAAAACAAAATTTCATGCAGATCTAAATATATGTACCTATGTTTCCATCGTTTGAGGTTGATTTGCAATTTTTTAGTCTCCCGTCACGTGAATTCATCCTCTTTCTCAGATATCCATTCTTCTATCTCTTTCTTAAAGGATTCCATGTCATGTCCTTACTCCAACATACAACACAAAATATTTAGGTCCCAACAACGAAAACAATTGCTGGCTTGGGGTTTCAAACCTAGGGTTTGAAAGATGCTACCAACAAATACCCCATTAGCATTGACATATTAAATATTCAGGAATTGAATAAGGTCTCACCCGAGACGCTCATGAGAATCACAAAGACCGAACAATTTCACATTGCATGAAGGAATATGGAAAAAATAAAGCACATAACCTAGAACTTTACATTAGATTCTATCCACTCACAAAAACATTCATATTTGTAAATTATAGTTTAACATATTTAGCAAGCATTCATCCATACCAGAGCTCATGACAATAAGTACCAATTTGGGTTTCATTATTTTCATTAATCATCCACAGATAAACATTCAGATACATATTGAGCTATAGCCTTCTCAAGGACTCATTGAATTTGAACCAGAGACTAGAAACTCATATCTAGATCTACTTTCTCTCTCATATTACATTAGGAAGACTACATCATTCACCACAATAATAGCTAACCCAAGTAGTCTAACCAACAACAATGACAAAAACAACATCAAACCCCCAACTAGTTCACATGCATTCCTTTTATCTCTCTATAAACATCATAATGATAACAACTTTGCTAGCTCACTAATAACCTCAATAATGACCAATTGGTTGTTACAAAATCAGTTACTAATCATTACAACTAATACTTGATGACTAGATATGCACACATTATTTCTTACAAGTCCTTGCGTGGTACTAGAGTTGGCACACATGCTGCAAAATGGTTGGCGTACGTGTAGTAGAGACTAGTGGTGTGTGTTGAATATTGGAGCCGATGTGGTACAAAAATTGTTGCATATGCAGTACAAAAATTGTGTCGTGTGTGGTACAAAACTTATAGCGCGTGACACAAAACTTGTGGTGCTAGCGCGCATGGTCTTGCCAAAACTATGGTGCCAACATTATTGAGTAGAAGTTGCGAGTAAAGTGATAGGAGGGCATTGTGGCAAAGTCCTGGGAGGGCCTAAGCAACAAAAAGGGGTATAAGAAGGGACAGTATCCAATCAAATGCATCTCAGCTACTGAGGTGGAAAAATATGTTATAATAATAGGTTCTCCTCTTTCATCCTGAGTACTGACACTGATGCTCCTCTTTCAAGTATGGGCACACTAGTGCTCCCATAAACTATGGGTGCATTAGTGCTTCACTTTGGTCTTGGATTACCGGTTCTCAAAATGGCCTTGGAGCACTGGTGCTTCTATGTCCTTGAAGCACAAATGATTTCTAACGTATAACATGCATTGGTGGATATTAAATAGTTGCACCATGGTTTGCTTTAATGTTTTAAGTGCATCGACAAAAAACCTCCATTAAAACCATTGACTACTCAAATTTTTTAGTTATAATGAAATTCCATTAAAACCTTTGCTACGAATTGCAGATGTTTTAGAGGAGTTTTTTTTTAACAATTTTTTCCAACATTGTAACACTAAAAACCTATGAAAAAAAAAACTTCCTTTGAAGGTGTTTTCCTTATAGTGATGGATTTTTGGCTAGGGTTTCTAGGGTGGTTATAATATATTGACCCGTCTCATCGTCATACATAATAAGGAGTCTGTGTTGGGAAATGACATCCAAAGGCTCTAAGGTAGCTAATGCATCTTTATTTTCTTTCCTCCTTCTCTTTTCTTCCCTCATTATTTCAATAGTATCACAATAGTCTAGAGGTTGAGTGATGTCTAGCCATGAAGGTTGTTCATTGGTGGTATAGAAAGTGCCAACATTGGATGTACTGAGCATCCCTCTTAGTATGGCCAAAGGGAGATGTTATAGGAAAATTCCCCTGTGGACATGTGAATGTCCTCTTGGATATTAGACTCCTATGACCAAGACAAAAAAATGCTAACATTGAACACTAACATTCCTTTAAATGTAGCTAAACTAGTCAAGGGAAAAGAGGAAGAAAGCATGAGTA
>CBVK0102390428.1:0-11942 GCA_900067695.1 Picea abies
AAATTCTTATTTATGTCTTATAACCATGCTTCATCTTCCCCCCCCCCCTGTTCTGGATTCCCCTTCAAAGGTAGATGGTTTGATTTTCTTAAATTCTCCCTGAAGGTAGTCTACCTATTTCCTTTTTACTCTTGTCCTTGTTTTACTTCATGGCCAGAATTCTTGGAGGCCCTTTTAATGACCTCTTCTTCCTCGTTATCATCCTTTGGGGTCTTTTTTGTCACTATGCTTCATAGTAGAACTTCATATATTTATTTCTTTTCCTACTGTGGCTTTTTTAGTTTCTCATTGTCTGCTTCAAAAACTTGCAGCTTGATAATGAGGTTTCTCATGGTTTCCAAAAATTTGGTAGGTGAGCTTCTGTGACTTTTCTGCCTCTGATCTTCAGGGGGGATTTGCTCAAGATTCTCCTCGAGTCTAATCTTTGCTTCATCCTGTGCTTCCATGATCATAACAATTTTTTTTTTTTTTTATGTTTGTAACAATAATGGTTTTGTTACTTTTACATGAAAAAGCATATGGTTTGGCCCTGTTTAAGGTCCAAGTCTTGTAACCTTGGCTCTCATACCATATGTAATGTTTCCCAAAATTTAAAAATAATTATTATTTTTTAAATGGTATCAAATAATTATCATTTGTTTAAAAGAGGAAAACCATCGAACAATCACAAACTATATGTCAGAAAGGTTCCACTACCTCCTTGGCATCCATAGCTTAATCCTACCACTTGTTGACAAGGATGGCAATTACATACACATAACTAAGTGTACGTGTTTGTCATGAAAATGTTAACTCTACCTTAGAAATAGAGTGAAGATGAAATCTACTACCTAAGGCTTCTACCCACCTTGGTCCTTTCATTCTAATAGCACAAAGTGTTTGTAAAGATTATGGGTTTCCTATCCTATTCGCACAAACCCATAGTGTAATGATGTAACCCTTTAACAAGCCAGATTGTTTGTTATTAAGGTTAGAGTAATTTAGAACAATATTACTATCGATCAATAAAATGGTAATGAAATTGATAAAAATGGCATCAAGGGTACAAGTAAGAACTAAATCTTATAGCTAGAATAAAACTATGCGCGTTCTAAGCCCTAACTGGCCTCGACTTGTCCTTCATCATAACTTTGATAATAAATAAGGTAGACGGTTATTGTTTTCTGGTTTAATGACTATACCTGGGAGATTTAATAAGTATCATGTGGTATACTCCTTGGCTACCACTCGGCCTTTATGCCCACTGTGCTCTCGCCACCTCACAAGGGTCACATGGCCCTCGACATAGTTTCCTACCCATCACCATTACTAGGATCGTTGGAGGTTTCACTATCATTTTGTTCATTCCTTTCTAACTCTACGTGTAAGCAACCACAATGAGTCTACCTCCATTACTACTCAGCTTGATGTCGAGGCCATCATTCATAAACTAGAGTTTGAAAAGGAGAAGTGGAACATTTGGAGAGAACTGGTCAGAACCCTTGCAAGGTAAGCATCCTTCGACACTTGTTAATCAATGCTCTGTATTAGTAATGTATCTTGTTTACCTTCAGAGTTCCTGAACGTGATGTTTTATAGCCATTGAGTGGTGGGTTTTTTTTTCTTTGTTATTCTTTAACCGTTGATACTGCTTCGGAATGCTATGTCCTTTATCCCTTAGCCTCTGTTACGCTCTTAATCTATCATAGATATGATGCTTATGAAAACCGTAGAAAATGTTCTTAACCAAAAAGGGGCAAGGTCGCGAGGATGTCGATTCTGCAATTTTGACTAAGATAGGTTTAGCGAAAAAATATTGTATGTTGGTTTTATTCGTCCTCTATTGTAGTTAGTTACGCCCTTCAATAAATAAAGCATAAGTTATATCTATAGTTCCGCGAGACTGCATTTCTTTAGTATGAGTTATTATCCCCTCTGTGGATTATCTACTTACTTCATGAGATTGCCTTGGGTGTTTGAATTCATTTTTCTTTGAGTTTATTAAATTATCAGTTGTAAATACTATATGGGACATTACACCTCTATTTGAATCCTTCTAAGATTCTCTTGATTTTTAGCTTACACCCTTCGATGTCTGTAATGACTCATTTTTTCATAACATAGTGGGATAATAGTAACAAGGGTCACCTACCATGCATCTTGGCATCCTTCATTTTCCTGAGGACAATCATTTTTAGCACCTGGCCTGTGACTTCCTTAATCTGTGGTTTATGTTAAAGACTGAGGAGATTTAGGATATAAATATCCATGATCGATCTTGTCCCTCTCTGCCGATTAAGTGATACTTCCTATGGTCTTTAAGGATGTTTAATGTAGGTTTTTATTACTTATTGTTAGGTATAAATTAAAGGAAATTCACAATTCTATCAACACCTCATAAAGTTAAGAGGAACAATGAGCTAGCATCCCATAGTTTTGTTTATGGTCAGAGAAGGAAAAATGCCTCGGGTCTAAGCATTCTATGCTATAAATGTTATCGACTAAAAACTCTAAATTGCTTGTCACATTTTTTAAGTTATACAAGAAAGAAACTTAAGTGTTTTGTATCGGTTTAAAATTCCTTCATGAAGAATTACGTATTGACTTAAAGTTCCTTTATCAAGATTTTCTATGTGAATTCGTGCTTACGGTCATCATACTTTGGTGTAGTCTCTATGATTGGACTAGTGACTATGTATGATAAACATATGCTCTATGATGTTGATTAAACTGTTTGAAAGAGTCTTACCTATTTTATAGTTATGAAAATAATTAATATAGTTTCCTTTCTGTATTGGTTATTTCAACTAATGATGGGACCATGTTTTTACTGTGAGGGTACCCATCAGATTATTGAACTTCACTCTTCCCTCTTCTAGGTGTCGAATGGATCGTGACTATGTATGAGAGTTGACTTGTGATAAATTCAAGCTAAGTATTAAACTGTCAGATGATATCTTCGCTATCTTATGTGATTTAACTCAAATGCTAAAGTTTGATAGACTACTATCCAACACTAATAGTCCATCTCGCCTTTCTTTCATGGATTACATGGTCACCGCTATGGATCAGAGTGACACCCTACTCACGAAAGGTACTCGGGTTTCAATTTAAAGTTTCGACTAGAAGGTTTTCAAATCTGGGTCTCGGCGATGTTGGTTATCAGTCCGGGTGTTCATTTTATGTCTATTTAGATATGACCCTGTAGGCATACAAATATTCTAAAATATGTTGTTAACAAAAAGTACCATTGTATTTGTTCCATTCCATTACTATGATTTGTTTTAATTAGTATTTTTATTATGAATGTGTATAAAAATATCCCATATAACCTCTTGGGGTTTACGAGGGAATAACTGGAATATAAATGGTCACGCAGTTTAAATAGTGAAAAGCATGTTCGAAGTCTCGTGTGTTAATTGTTGGAATTCATATGTATAATTTCTTAAAATGTAAGTAAAGTTAGTCAACGTCATGTACATCAATGGTATATATATATATATATATATATATATATATATATATATATATTCAAGTCTCGTTTGACACTTGTGTGGTCGCGTATTTCCATTGTTTATTAGGGTCTTGCTTATGTAACCTACAAAGACATGTATGAATCTATATGCATATATCTTAGTCCAAGATTTACTTCGTCCCCATGGTAATAAATCCATAGACCAATTCGTTCAAAATTAAAGGGTGACCTACAAATATAAGTCTATAACTATATATGAATTTTAAGGCCCAATTTTACTTTCAAAATTTCCTTTAAGGTCTGCACAGTCTAAAGTTTTACTTACAGAACTGAATATGTTTACATACATATGATTCATCTATCTGGTAGGGAATTCAAAATATAAATGAAAGGATGTGTTGTTTAACAGATATATATCCCCTAATATAATCTCATAATTAAATTTTATTTCCAGCCAAGATACAAAAAAAATTTCAATGCCTATAAATAAATTGTAAGAGTTTTATCCTACAATTCATCCCACTCCATTAGAATTTACTAAACAAATCAATTCATCTAGATTTAAGAAAATACATTCTAACAACTATTACTTCAAATAACATTTGACCATAAACAGAGTAGATAGACATATCTGAATAGTTGTCGAACAACAAATGGAACAATCAAGTTCTGCCCAACCTTAGAATAGAACAACCAATTTACTTGTCCTGTTCACCCCTAGCCTAACCATGAATCCATGAGGGATAACTCCAAAACTCCTCCTCAACAATAGTCCTTCAGTTTCAGCAAATTTCTCCTTGCCTCACACTTTGAATAAAGTGTTCATAATAGAAAGAGATAATTCTTCCCCAACATACTACACAGTGTCCTGCCTCCTCCCATATGCTATATATCTAAAAACAATTGTGCCTTGGTCTTTTCCCCTTGGAAATTTTCGTAGCTTTCCAAATCTGTGATTTCCAAGGGCTGCTAATGACCAAATACTTGATTTTCCACTTGCAACATTCAGCCCTGAGGTAGTTCCAACATGTTCCCCACTCATGGAGTCATGGTCAACTGATTTTAACCTGGTTGTTCCATTTGTCCCTCAACAATAAATATAAAATATTTTATTTCATACAAGTGTCATAGTCAAATAGTAAGTTGGTTCAAATTAGGTCTCTACCCAACATTCATGATCATCAATTACAATTACCTAAATTTGAAATTTGGAATTTCCATAAATGGAAATAATTTTCCAATTTCAAATTTACCAAAAACAAAAATAATTTCACAAGCAATTTCAGACTTAAAAATAATTTATTTTTGCGTATGTTACACCCGAGCATTTAGCAGTTGTGGAAATAGGTCACAGGTGCCATAAAACTCGCACCAGAGGACTGAGAGGAACTGTGTTAATTTTTAAGTGAGACCATTAAGGCCTCAGAGAGCCAATTCGGCTCAAAGTTGAATATCCTTGACTGGGAGGTCGCGTAGCCATTAGGAGAGAAGGTTCTCTTGGTGTAGAGGATCTATGGGAATTGCTTCTCTAGATTGTTGACTATGTAGCCATGTAACCCTATGTATAAAAATAAAAGAACAAGTGGGAGAATGTTAGGTACGTGTTGTATTATTTTCATGACCAAACCTAGTGTCAACATTGTGGTGGGTGCGCGAGGGGGTTATAGTGGGGTCATATTTTCTTTGGCGTTTTTTGCATCCATTTTTAGAATTTTTTTGACACATGGGTTTTAATGATGTTATTCTATATCTCATTAAGGAATTAGGGTTTTTGACTAAACTAGGTCAATGGATTAGGGATTTTGGATGTCATGTGATCGTATATATATTTTATTATAAACAATGAAATTATATGATGAATAAAATATTAGAGGTGCAACTCTAAATAGATTATTGGTTTTCTTGGTTTGAATTTCTAGGGTAAAATATCTATGTAATGTGTGTGTGTGTCATTGCATATTTCTTATTTTTATTAGGAACTTGTTTGCATTAATTAAGTGTACAAGGTTACAATCTACATCGATCCGTCAAAACTTAAATGTTAATTTATATGATTAGAATATAGAAAATTGTGATTTGAAAGTGAGGGAATGTTGGTTGATTGAGTTTGTACCAGTAAATAAATTTCTCTCATGATTTTCAATAAAATAAATACCTATTCTATATGAAAAATAGATCAAATACATATCCTCCTTACTACCCACTGATTTAAAATCTAGGGCACTGTCCCTTATAATATTTAAAGAAATAAATTCCCCATCATCTCATGTTGATGAGGTACAAAAAATGGTCTGAGAGCATGGGAGAACGCAAAGTGTTATAGAATTTTTCAAAGGCCAAGGAAATGAATGGTGGGAAACACATTCTCGTAGATTACATACATACATATTTTGTGGAATGATTTGGAGGAAAGAAACTATCTGCAAAAGTTTCCATAGCAAAGTTCAAGCCCGACTTCAACCTTGTATCCCACATTCATCAATGTAAAGGAGAATGGAAAAGGGTCAGCTAGAAATATGAATGTGTGTGACCCCATTTGTTTCCAAGAATGCTATAAGATATAGCCTATAAATGGTATAAAATATTTTGAGTTCAGACCAAAAGAGGTCATAGAACTTAGATATTTTATTGAAAAAACAAATCCCAATGAAGTTAGAAAAAGAGGAGAAGTGAAAGTCGACATGGGGTCCAATTGGAGTGATTCAACATGTAAAAAAAATTCTTAAATTATACGAGGAAAACGAGGAAAAATTAGAAATACAAGACTTTCCTCTCACTTATAGAGACCCACATATAATGAGGGCATACTAACTGATTTGTGTCTTATTTATAAACATGACCCTTTTTATAGTCATTGGCCATTAACTAGATATTTAGTAAGACTTATTAAAATAAGGTGGACTCATACATCAATAAAGTATCCTGAGTGAGGGGCTTAGGGTAGGACTCTAAGAATTACACCAATCATTGCTTACTATCCTTAAATGTTATCTCCTAAACAACAAAGATGGGTCAGTGAACATCATGCCATGAGTTTGAAATTTGAATCATGGTTTCCTATCAAAATATGATCATAGATGCACTTTAGAATAGTAACATCCTTACTAGTTTTAGAATGGATGATGATTTATGAATAAAAATATCAAGTGGATCCTAGATATTACTACATCTCTTTTTAATCACCAATCAAAAGTGGAAAAATATCTATTTGTATTCCATCACAAGTCTCATGAATTTATTAATGAAAAAATGTCATATTTTCCATATCTTTATCAAACAAATTAATAAGTTATTTGGACTACCTATGTGGATCACACTTGACATAGACCCAATTTCACTAGTCATTTTTGTATGATATTGTTTCATCCAACACAACATGAGGACACTCATGTCCAATATAATGAAAAGCAATCAAGAGATATGTATAAGGTTGAATATGACTTGAAATAATTAAGTGGGATTATGTTTAACAACAACCTCGAAAATAAATATAACTAAGAAGGCATGACAAGGAAGGAATAGTGATCTCTCCATCTATATGGACCTTACTATATGTTGGCCACATAATAATGAAAGTTATATATATTAGTGTTATGTCCATAAAATACCTTGGCACACTTTGTTCTATGTTTAAGATATGAAGTAAGACTAGGGCATAGTGAAAGGTCCACATGTGAATGTATTAGTCTTACATGAGAAAAGGAAATTGTGTCCATGTGAAGGAATTGTACACCAAAAAGTGATAGAAATTTGTTGAAAATCGTTCATTGTTTAATTAAGTGGAAACACCTTCCACAATAAGAAAATAAGAAAACAAGTGGAATTGAAATTCTTTGATAGGAAGCAATCTATTTTTTTCCATATTTAAGGGAAATCTCCTTAAAAGGGGAAAAGAGCTTGCGATCAAATCTTACTAATAAATATAATTGTTTATTCGCTTTAGGAACTTGTAAATATAGTAATGATTATAATTATAATAAGCTATATGGTTATTTCCAACAAAGAGTTTCTCATATAAAATGAAGCAAAAGATCACATACTTTTGATGAATTCATTTAGAGGAACATTATTAAAACCCATTGGAACAAACCACTAAACCATTGCGAATCATCCCCACTAACTACCGAGTATTTGTATAGGAGGTTGTTTTTTAGATAGAACTTTATTCACATGTTTAAACCCAAAGGATGTAGAGTATGTATGCCTATGTAGACTTTAACACTAAAATCGCTCTGCTGAGGGGGTCCCTTGTCCCACAACAAAGGGGTCTTATACACCAATTTGGTGTGTATCTTATCTAACTTAAAATAAATTATTATGATTATTATTATTAGATGAATAATACTTGAATAGAAATCTCAAAAGATGTAGTTCAAAATATAGATTCCTCTTTATTACAATAATAAAGATAATCTATTTTAAGATAATCACCAAGCTAGACACCAAATTGGAGTATGAGACTCGCTATCTTGAGGGACAAGGGACCCATTTCATGGAGGGATTTCACTATTAAAGAGTCTACTTAGGTATATATACCAACCCCCCTCTGGATTTGAAATTTTGACCTCCAAGCACGAAACAACCATTCATGGAGAAGTTGTCAAGTTAAGATGATGTTAGATTTCAAAATTAAAAAAAAATTAAAGTGGGCTTAATTAAAAACTTCCACTCAATTAATAAAAACAAAAGCTACACATACTATTATATATATCATATTTACTATTACTTTGGCATATTACTATTACTTTAGTAAATTTACTATTACTTTAGCATTTAATATTACAATTACAATTACAATTTTCTATTGTTATTATTACTATTACTTTAGTATTTAATATTTAACTATTTTCTATTAATAATAATAATCTATTTTTAAACTATCAAGCCACACACCAAATTGGTGGATGAGACCCCTTGTTTGGGGAACAAGGGACCAGTCTCTTGGGATTTGACCCTTAAAGTCAAAGGAGGGATTTGAACTTGACGAAACACATGTTCTTAACCATTAGGCCCACTAAGATTGTATAGATGCATCTAAACAAAGATCTAAACCTTTGATCCCTCCCTACCTTTGATAAATTCTGGGTTAAGATGAATCTATATTGGTGGAAGATATTATATAGTAATTGAAAATAGTTAATAAATAATTAATTAGTTATGAAAAAATATGATTTCATTAATTTTCACGTCATTTCTAAGAAAAGTGGGTAAACAATTGTTTTTTTTAATATTTATCTTAGAAAACATTGACCATGCTATAGTCAAACTAGACCAATTAAATCTTCTTAAAATGGAATATTTCAAACTATTAAATAGGAGTCATTCATTACAACCCTAATTCTCAAACCATACAAAGAATCACATGATAGACCATGGCCCATTAAACGTAAACCCAACAATGAACAAATCAACAACTCTATGACCTAGTCAAGATTAAACCAAGAATCTTTTTATCATAAAACGAAAAAAGCCTTTAATTTCAAATTCATTTGGTTATATTTCTCAAATAAAAACAGTGTATGTGTCATTAAGACAAAGCTTGTCAGGATACAGAAAATATCTACTGAAGAAGGGAAGGCGAAAAAAGCCCTGCACGACTCGATCCTGAAGTCAGAGACCTTCGAAACCGTGGCTTAAAGCATTTTCGGAAGAAATTTTGCTTTTATAAGAATTTTATAAACCCTGGCTTGAGTCCTTCGACGGCGCTAATGGAGCTTTCTGGTTAGATCCGCAATACTAAATTGTCGTATTCTCATTCCGTCCGTTTGTTTTTATATTTTGAAAGCAGTTAAGAATTCTTCATGCGTATTGACTGTAAAATTTTGATCCTTACTTGAGCGCTTCTCTTACGATTACCGACATTAGAGGGATAAAAGAACTGCCCATTGGCTTCTGTAAATAACTATCCTGGAAATATATATTTCGGTAACAACAGCTCGAGGTGTTTGATAGGGAGGATCATGAAGAAGGGAGGAGAAGAGAGCTACATGGGTTGTCAAATAAAACAGTCTGGTAGTGGAGAGTTGTAAGTCTTTTTAACCCTGTCTCTTTTTGTTTTAACTAATTTTTGCCAAGTTTTTAGAGATATAATTTTATCTTTCCAGTGCTTTTTAACATTTAAAAATGTGATTTTCCCGTGACCCCTTTCAATCTATAGGACCTCTTTACTCGATTAAAAAATCAAAAAGAAAAACTCATTTTAATAGATATCTTTGCTAGATTAAAGAAAGGAAAAGGACAAATCAATTTAATCGGGGATATTGTCTGAGGGTGTTGGGTTTTCAAGATCTAATTTATGTAGTTGATCAACTCAGTTATTGAGGACATCCTTATCTCTATGGGAGATTCGGAGCATCCAATAGGCATGGGAAATGGTAAGCGTTACTCCATACCGGTTGATGCCCGAATCTCCAATCGACTTAAGCTCACAGGTAATGTAAACCTGGTTTTGTAAACCCAATCCATTTCTTTTGGTTCCCGGGATTTACGGGCCATTAGTGCGGTCCTCTGCCAGGTATATTGATGGAATAATGATATCTGCCTGGATTTTTCGTAACGAAATAGACACGTCTGGTGCACTGTTTTTTAAATCCAATACATTTCATTTGATGCTCATGATCTATGGGACGCTACTGCGGTCCATATGAAAACATTTGTTTGTGTATACATTATAATGATTCAACGTTGGATCAAGATATTCGCACAGACTATCATTGTGTTTGTTTGAAACAAGTTTCACGGTACACCGGTAGCAAGTCTATTAACAAGGCATTCGAATGAAAACATAATGGTCGTGGGTACCTTGCTAGAAATCTTCGTTTGTCTTTTTGGTTGAGGATCCATATTATTTTTGTATACAAATACTTCATAGAGATTTTTAATATGTAATGTAAGGGAAACAAGTCAATTAGTGAAATATATCAAGAGGTACACTATATCTTGGTCATTATTTTGAAAATTTTCTAATTTTTATTAAATATAATGCAAAGTCTTAAAAACTTAGTTTAAGGTTTGAGTTGTATTTCTTTTTACATAAAAAAGTCTAAAACTCTTGTTTTACTTGTTCAAGGTAAATACATTTTATTGGTTGGAAATCAAAGTATTTTTAATGTTTTATACTTGTCAATAGCTATAATTGTTTTTCAACATTCATGTTTAGAATCCTCTTATTAATTATTTTAAAAATTTATCTATATACTATTTGATTATTTACATGCTTTAGATACTAGACATTTCCACACCCTATTTGTACTATCCTTCTAATCGACCTTTTTCATTTAATAATATATGATATTGGAAACAAACCTAGTGACTTGGCAATGAAATGACTTTGATAGGTTTAAAGTAAAGACCCAATGACTTTCTAATCGATAGATATGTTTATGATGAACTCCACTATAAATGAAGTTCATCATGCTCCTTAACTATTAAATTTGGTATACATTTTCCTTCCTCTACAATTCTTTGGCTCAAATATTTCAACCCAACTAGGCCTATGGGATGGGATAATGTGTTGTTATTTATAGCCTAGCCATCTAAAATAATTGTAGAGACAGTAAAAATCATATTGATTGTCAACCTAGAGCATGTAGTGAGAATAGTACATAATTTTATCCCCTTACCCATGAATGAATGAGCTCAAAGACAGAGTTGACAATATGCACTATTCTCACTACATGCTTTGGGTAGACAATCAATATGATTTTTATTGTCTCTACAATTATTTGAGATGGCTAGGATATGATAGTCTTTATGACTCGTTGTTCCCTTGGGTGGAAATAATTACATTTGTTATTAGGACTTTAGGGTGCCATTCAATCATGTTTATACAATGTATAGTTTTGGTTAACGCCATTGCTTCTTGTGTTAATAGAAAATAAAAATCACTCTTATATTGTTCTAAATAAAAAATATCCTATGAAAAAGGTAAAATTGATGGTGAAATCACGAAGGTTGGTAACACTTTCATGACAATCGGATTTCCAAAATTTCGAAAAACATTTTTTCGACTGAAAAGTGGAACGCCAAATCGAATGGTATAGTGACGGCACCCTCAATTTTCATGTAAAACTTTAGTCGAACGGATTTTTTCCATGTCAATATGTTTTCAGCCGAAAGATATTCTGGTGAAAACATTATTTCGGCCGAAAGATTATTCATTGAACAATCTTTTGGCCGAAAGAATGTTTATATATCTGTTAAATTTACATGCAGCAGCGAGAGCCATTCTCCTGGAGGATGGATAAGATCCTAGACAAGATCTAGGGCCCCCAGTGCACTCCTCGGGTATGTGGTCTGGGACCAAATTGATAAAGACCCTAGACAAATGTCTAGGGCCCCTGGACTGGGTCCAGGGCAACCATGCCTGGGGCATGGGAGTCTTGGTCTCGGACCAAGCATTTGAAGACCCTAGATATCTCTAGGGCCCCTGGATTGCAACCAGGGTAACCATGCCTGGGGCATGGGATTCTTGGTCTCGGACCAAGCA
>CBVK0102390485.1:0-22657 GCA_900067695.1 Picea abies
TAAAAGATCATTAATTGTGCCCATTGTCAATAGGTGTACGCCTTTCGACGTAAAAATGTATCTTTAATAATAAAATATATTGAGAAGATATTTTTAATAAATGCATATTTGTATATAGTATTTTAATAAAAAGATATACATAAGAAATATGGTGTTTTGTTTATACAATATATCAATTAAATGTATTAAAGTTTTGATATTGCAATACATGTTATGAACCAATGTAATGGTACAAACATGTCACTCCTTAGGATTGGAGTCTTTTTGGAGAGAGTAAAAATCACTCCTGTAATGAAAACATTGATGTGATGATATTAATTGTCTATTAATTAATGTATTAATACATTAATGTGTTAAAGTATCAATGTATTAGTCTTAGTGGTGACATGGACTAAAGTTTAATATGGTTAATCATAGTTGGCCTTCACCATGGTTGACTATGGTTGACCATGACGATGATTGACTATATTTAATCTGAGTCTAACTATTGTCCACCATACCATTACATAAAAATGTATTTTTATGTAGATTATTAATAAAAATATTAAAAGTTATTTTTAATATACACATAATAAAAATTGTGATTTTTATAAAATATATCAATTAAATGTATTAATAGAGTGATGTACTAAAATATTAATGTATTCATCTATTTGATGTGATAACACATCAATTTGCAAAAGTTCTAATGTATTAATTAATTAATACATTAATGTAATGTTTAAATTAATGTTATTATATTAATTTATTAAAATATTAGTTAATTAATTCATACATTAATGTCTATTAATTAATGTATTAATACACAAATATAATAATGTGTTAAAGTATCAATGTATTAATCAACTAATACAGTAATACAATATTAATTAATACATTGATAAAGTATTAATTCTTTGGGAGACATTGGTTCACTTTGGTTTACTATGGTTGACCTTGATTGACTATAGTTAATCGAGGATTATTATCGACCATACCATTGCATAAAAATGTATTTTTATGTAGAGTAATAATAAAATTATTTAAAATTATTTTTAATATACACATAATAAGAATTGTGTTTTTTTATAAAATATATCAATTAAATGTATTAATCGAGTGATGTACTAAAATATTCATGTATTCATGTATTTGATGTGATAATACATTAATTTGTGAAAGTACTAATGTATTAATTAATTAATACATTAATGTGATTTTTTTAATTTTTTTTTGTAAGTATATATATAAAAAACCTTTGAGAGACAAAAATTATAGTAGTGGAATGTTTGTCCGAGGACTGTAATTACTTAATTGCCTTGGAGGGAAACCAATTCACCTAGTTCCATCTAAACCAAAACCAAACGTCATTTTTAAACATCTGGAACCAAATTGCCCCATGGGGAAACCGATTCGTCCGACCTTCTAGAACATCTAGGACTGACTTATGACAAACAAAAAGAGAATTGTCCAAAAGTATAGTTGTCAAAACATAAACAAAACTAAAAACATGTCATGCATTCTGACACCTGTGCAGATGTCGTGGCTCATGTAGTCGACGTGTTGCGTGCCACATTGTCCAATGTAGGTGCCTGGAGAGCCAAAGCAGAGATCGTTGCCACGTTGTCCACTACTGACATTTGGAGAGTCGGAACTAAGACCGTCGCTGAGATCATTGGTGCACTGGGTGCCTATTTTGTGGAGTGTCGAGTGCCTTACAGAGAGGAGATAAGTTGCAGAATTTATGGTCCCTTCTTATCCATAATTTCCAAACAGAACCGTAAGTCGTCCACCTCCTTCCAGACCTCGAACACAAGGTCTTGCAGAATTGCAAGGCCATCTTGAAACTTTGTGCAGGTGGCACATTACGAATAGGAGTGGGGTTGGTCTGGTGGACAGAAGTGTCCTCCAGAGGAGACTGGACCGGTGGTGGCATAGGGGATGAATTCTCAGGTGAATTTGGTGGGATGACGAAGGAAGGTTGCAAGGAAGAGGTCAGGTTCGAAAATGTCCCGACGATGAATCCCAATGAATTCCCCAGGATTTCAAACCACTCGACTCATCAAGCCCATGGCGAGGAAAAAAGCGGGAGGTCGCTTTGGCTCTGAGAGGATTGGCCAGAGGAGGAGGGTGAAGAAGGCAGAGAGTTGTGCAAATGTGCAGGGGAAGGTTGAGGTCAAATGACCATGCGTGGCTTGTTTTGGTACCAGGTCGAGCCCCTCTTGGATTTCCCCTGCATTCAAGGCATGGCCAAAGAAAGAAGAAGGTAAGCGGGCACTAAGAACTGACTAATGTAACAGGTGAGAACCAGGGAGGAGTGTAGACCAAGTGGTGGCTCTGCTAAGAAGAGGAAGAACTGATGGACCAATTGAGGAGCGTCATGGTATGAATAATGCTAGAGAGAGAGGATGCACATGCGTAGAGGTGACCACAATAAAGGAAGTTGCATTGATTGGATCAGGAGACAAAGAGGAGAACGCTTGGAGTGTTAATGGCACGCTCATTGGAGTGAGGGTTGCTTAACTTCATGCTGTGGGAGGAGGGGAGGTGCATGCATCAATCAAGTGATTGGTACAACATTGGCAGGCATCGTCCCCTCCTCTTTGACACTTGTACTCTACTAACACCCCATCCCGAGGAATGTAATGTTTAAATTAATGTTATTACATTAATTTATTAAAATATTAGTTAATTAATTAATACATTAATGGTCTATTAATGAATATATTAATACATAAATACAATAATGTGTTAAAGTATCAATGTATCAATTAACTAATACATAAATACATTATTAATTAATTCATTATTAAAGTATTAATAATTTGGGAGACCTTGGTTGACTTTGGTTTACTATGGTTGGCCATGATTGACCAATACTGTGGTTGACAATGGTTACTATGTTTGATAGTTGTTGTCCATAGATGACCATGGTTGGCCATGACCATGGCAGATCATGACTATGGATGGCATTTAGCATGTTTGACCTTATCTATTACTATCATTGACCATTACCTTAACTTTGATTGACTATTGTTGACCATGATGAAGAGTATGGTTTACTATGGTTGACCGTAACCATGGTTGACTATGGTTAACCATGATTGAGCTTGACCTAGAATAAAGTATAGTATGGTTAATCATAGTTGACCTTCACCATGGTTGACTATGGTTGACCAGGGTTGACTGTTATTGACCATGCCATTGTGTGACCTTCATAGACCTTATGGAGATGATTATGATGGGCCATGTTTATTATGTATAACCACGGTTTGTTATGTCACTATTGCATTGCAATGTTGATCATGTTTTGTTCGTCACATTGCGACGTGAGGTTCTGTTCATGACATTACGACATCAATTCTTGTTCGTGACATTGTGACACTGGTTATGTTCATCACATTGTCACATTATGAAATGTTGGTCTCATTGTGACATCATGAAATGATCGTCTCATCATGACATCGATTTATGTTCGTCACATTATGACTATGTGAAATGATCATCTCATTGTGACATCAAGTTATGTTCATCACATTGCAATGTCGATAAATGTTCATCTCATTGCAATGTTGGTCTATGTTTCTCACATTGCCACACTAGTTTGTGTACATCACATTGCGCCAATGGGTCATGTTCTTCAGATTGGGATGTTTGGAAATGTTTGTGACATTGTGTCATAAAGATATGTGGATCACATAGCAACGTGAGGATATGTTCGTCACATTGCGATGACAGGGCTATGTTCATCACATTGCAACATTACTATTCAAAAAACCAATTTATGTTTTTCAGATTGCAATGCAGGGATGAAATGTTCATGACATATTGTGATGTTAATCAAGATTTGTTCATGACATTGTGACATGAGGTTTTTTTCGTCACGTTGCAACATCGGGTTTTGTTCGTCACATTACCACATCTGGTTATGTTTGTCACATTGTGACATTGGGAAATGTTCATCACATTGCGACATTGGGAAATGTTCGTCTCATTGCGACATCAGGTTATGTTCATCACATTATGACGCCGAGAAATGTTCGTCTCATTGTGACATCATGTTATGTTTGTCACATTACGGCGTCAGGAAATTTTTGTCTCAATGCGACATCAGGTTATGTTCGTCACATTACAACGTCGGGAAATGTTCGTCCCATTGCAATGTTGGTCTTTTTTTCTCACATTGACACATTGTGTTGTGTACATCACATTGCAACAAAGGGTTGTGTTTTTCCAGATTGTGACGTTTGGAAATGTTTGTCACATTTTGATGTCAAGATATGTGCAACACATTGCAATGTGAGGATATATTCGTGACATTAAGACGACAGGGCTATGTTTGTCACATGCAACATCAACTTATGTTCATCAGATTGCGATGTTACTAGTCACATAGCATGTTTATGTTTGTCACATTGTAACATTGGGATATGATGGTGACAATGTGACCTTGAGTTATGTTCGTCACTTATCGATGTTGGGAAATGTTCAACACGTCACAACATAGGGAAATGTTTGTCACAACGTGACAAAGGGAAATGTTCATCACATAGTAAGGGCTAACCATGGGTATCACATTGCAATGTTTCTATAAGGATATGTTGGGTTTAGTCACATTGTAACATTATACCACATAGCATGTTTACTTATGGTCATCTAAAATAGAGAAATTCCTTATGAGTTATTTTTAAGTGAGATGTTTGAGAATGTTGATGTTTCATTATGATATTTAATTAGGTTGGATTATAAGGAGTTGGTATGTTCCTCAATGGTTATGTCACATTGTGACATAGATGAAGGGTTGGGATATGTTGCAAGAATTATATCAACATAACCATGGCTAACACCAAATTAAGAAAATGTGGTATAATTGTCATATTGCAATAGAAAGGTATGTCCACAACATTGTGACAATGGATTATGTAGGATTGTATCTCTTTGTGTTGTTGGTGAAAGGTTTTGTTCACATGCCATGTCGGGATATGTTTGTGACGTTGTGATGTCGGTTAATGTTGATCACATTGCAACATTGGGTTTCATTAGGTTGAAATTTCAGGTTATGTTTATCACAATGCAACTTTGATACATTATGAAATGGATGTTTTGGCCAAAATTTTTGAGAAAAAATCAAATGAAAATTTTCATTTGTAACAAAGATACAAATTTTGAATTAAGATAATATATCACATCGATGGAAACTTCCTTACAATGTGATGTAAATTAAAACTTTGTCTTAGTTTATTGGATTGGACGTAAATTAAAAATTTAATTCAATATCATAACAATCATTTGAAGTTTAATTATTCTATATTTAAATATATTAAAAATTAAAAACAAATATATCTCAAATATTTTATTTGAAGTATTCT
The DNA here is from genome assembly GCA_900067695.1 of Picea abies. Lineage (NCBI taxonomy): Eukaryota > Viridiplantae > Streptophyta > Pinopsida > Pinales > Pinaceae > Picea > Picea abies. The sequence continues at coordinate 5,349 of CBVK0102390485.1, forward strand.
TAAATTTTATTAAAAAAAAATGTATGGTATTATTAAAAGTTTCTTAATTTATTTATATATATATCATTAAAAAAATATTTTATTTTACACATTATAAAATTTATATAATGAATAATTAGCCTATTCAATCTTAATATTATAAAATAGTTGTTTCTTTAAATGCTTCTATATTTATCAAAATTATGTCTCTATAATGAATGAAAAGCTAAGTTATATTTTTCATAAGCTTTCCAATCGACTTTCAAAAGCGTCAATCAGGTTAGATCTTCATACACACATCTTAAGGATCGTTAAAGGTCCATGATTTAGTACATAAATATGTTGATATGACATGAAATCGTGGAAATAAAACCAAGAGCTACAGACATAATACATTTTAGTAGACAAGCTTAGTTTTTCCAAGTTAAATGTGCATTTCATGGAAGGGAGGATGGTAATAACTTGAGACCACACCAACTACCTCCTCAGTGATGTACCAACATCCTGCATCCATGTGAATATCTTCTTTAGACAACAAGTCAACAATAGTGTTCCATTCTTTGTAAATGTGAGAAAAAGAGACTCGATCAGTGAACACTAAATTTCCCTGTCTCTTCCAATATGGGTAAGAGTGTGTAACATTCCACTCTTGCACGCACTGAGTGAACTTATTCTTTGATGACACTTGCTTGCAAGTGATCCAGATTATTATACTGTTGGGAATTTGATTATGATTATGAGGCGTTATGGATATGATGACATGTTATTTTTCTATATTGACATAGACTGGTGCTATTGAATTAGTTCTCCTGAGTGTGTAAGGTTTTGTACCTTGAGGATGTAGAGGCATCAATGAAACCTTTGGACTCCATATCAAGTCAGGGACTGGACTATTAGGGTTTGATTGTTGTATATATGACATATGTACATCTAATTAGATGTTATGATTATGGATTTTATTCTAACATGACTCGTTGATGATGCAGGCTGACGATAGCTTGTCAAAAAGACTCACATGTGGAGTGGAGGGGTCACACATGACAACCAGAGACTTTGAGGGAGAGGTGTGGACAACATCCCTACCACAGCCTACTAGCACTCTCGTCGTGGCTCGAACTGTAGGTTAACGATTACCTAGTTCGAGAAGACCCACAATGTCGTGAGGGCAGACTGCGACAGTCTCTCACGATGATTCTAAGGGGTGCACAATAAGGTAGGGGCCTTATTCCTTAGAGGGCCTTAGTCTCCCACAAGATCACCTAGAAGAGTATTGACTCCAAGGGTTTTTGATGTCTACCAAGTCAGTCAGGAGGTAAGTGGCACCCTTGGAGCACGTAGTGCGTCCTAAAGGGCATGTTATGCAAGAAAAATAGAAAGAGGTCAGTGACACCCTTGGAGCACATAGTGTGTCCTGAAGTTCACATCGTGCAAGAAAAATGGAAAGAGGCGAGTGGCACCCTTGGAGCACATAGTGCGTCCTGAAGGTCATGTCGCGCAAGGGAAACATAATGAGGCGAGGGGCACCTAGTGTGTCCTGAAGGGCACGCCACGTTGTTAACTAATAAGTGAATAAACCTAGATGGCCTTAGAATGAATAATGTGATAAGAAAGATTTAAAAACAATTTCCTTAATAAAATGTCGCCCAGCCTTGGAAATTAAAATCTAGGTCTAAAGTAATACTTGTGGTAAAAAAATAAAAATAATAATAATCATCACTAAACATGTGACGGAAAATGGGTAATAAACTTGATTAAATTACTAAAATCAAATTTTGAGGGATTTAAAATTTTAAAAGGGAATTGATTATTTTTCTACATATGCTAATTAAAATTTTTAACTAAAAGGGAAAAGGGGAAAAGGGGTAAATTCTACACTTGCTAATTTGAGTTTTAGATAAAAAGGGAAAGAGGGAAATTTAAAAGAATTAGGAAACTAAGGGGAAAAGGGGGAAACCTAAAGAAAAAGGGAAACATAAGGAAAAAACAGAATGACTAACTTATAAAGGAATCTTGCATTTAAGAACTTTCTAAATTGAACTCAATTAGGAATTTAGTAAGGGCGTGAGTCATTAAAATGTGTAAGAGATTATGGGGACACCTAGGAGCGATTCTAGGAATGCTTTTAGGTGGGTGAGGGAAATAGGAGTAATTAAATAATTAATGAAATTAATTTCTGGTGCAATGAAGGGGATGGGTGACATGTGTACGGGGATGATTTTTCTGAATTAAATTTTTGAACAATAAATTAAATGAGAATTTGGGTAAGAAATCACTTAGAAACTCTATAAAAGGGATGGAGGAGGAGGAGTATGGATCCTTCTTGATGTGTAACATTACATTGTAGAATTTTAGACTTGACTGACTTATCTTGTGGGAGTTGGGATACCCAGCTCGGTGAGGAGTGGTAGTTCGGCCTTGTGAGGCAAGTTGGGAGCTATTTTTTCTCCGGTTTAGTGTGTGTGGCCCCTTTGTGGCTCGGGGGGCTAAGGGGGAAGAAGAGTACCCCTAGCATTGGTTGGGAGGTACCAGTGAAGTCTCATCGGTCGGCAAGCGGGAGCTGCATGGAGCACGTGGGACATCGACTCAGAGATGTAACCTTGGCCTACAGTACACTTGCTTTTATTATGCATGGTAGATTATTATTGACCTTACACTTTCATTTATGCACTTTTAACTCTGTAAAGAAGGTGTTTGAATTAACATTTTAATTGAGAACTTAAATTCCCCATAGCCTTAAGATCGCTGCTTGACTAGATTCCCTTGGCCATCGATCCCCGAATGCTAAGACTTTCCTATTGGTTTTATTGATTTTTGTGAAGAATTGTTATTTATATTTCGTCCCCATCCCTAGATCATCAGTCCACGCCTGAGCAGTCGGCTAGGATCCAGGTTGATAGTCATCACTTCGGTGTTAATAGACCTATAGATCCTAATGCCTTGCTTTTTTGCACGTGGATGATGAGCAAAGGATGTTTTTACCCATCTGTCTACCCCTATTGATCGTTCATGGTTGATTGATTGTCTCACACCTTCTTGTGATTGATTACCTCTGCGTCTTGTTTATCTTTTCTCCCTGCAAGATTTCAACCACAAATTTTTCCTCTGCAATCTATTACATTTCATTGGTGAAATTGCTCTGCATCTTTAATCCCTCTCCCTACGATTTTCCTTTGCAAATTAATACATTTGATGGAAAATTTTACCTATCTACTGGCTGAGAATTGAGTCTTTAATTGCCTACGATTTTACAATGTATTGACAATGATTATTACGTTAAACCAAACAATTTGTTATGATAACACTCATCGATTTATTTTATGATAAAATCAACAATTTTATGATAACACCCAACTTTCTTGACTGATTTTTAATGAGAGAGAGACTCCATTTTTTTTATTGATTGACAGTTTATTACTTGAGAAATTTTTAATGTGTGTATTTATTTTATTGATTGATAGAGAAATTTATTTTAGTAGACATTACAAGGCAGTTGTAACTTATTATTATGCTTTGCGCTTTAAATTTTATAAAACTTAATAAAAATTAAATTGACATTATTTCTGTTTCGTTTCCTTTTTCCCAAAATATCTATTCAAAATTATTATAAGTTTAAATTTTAAAGACAATTCCTGTTAGCTTTGATATTATCAATCATTTTATCTTATTAATGCACTTAGTTGTCTCTTCTTCCTTTTAGAAATATATGTTTAAAGTATTGCCAACTTATCAATGTATTTAGTTGTCTTTCCTCCTTTTAGAAAATATATGTTTTAAAATTGTCACAGCTTTATTCAGCCGAGCCACGTATTTTCTTGAGAAGAATATCAATTGAAAAATATCCTCCTTGCCTTAATTTCTGTGGTCGGCTAGTTGTCTGCCAGCATTGGGCATCGACGACATTAGATGCAATAGCAATCTAATCATACAACGAATTTATTAGTCAGTAATTTTATAGACTGCATATTGTATATTTATAGTCAGTAATATTTTAGACAACAATTTTATATCTGTATTTCATACTTACACAAAGATATCATTTAACCCAGAAATAACATGCGGTTACTAGAAAACATTATCATACCTTTTAATAGACAATGTTATGGGTGATAGACAACGAATTAATGATAGTCATCAATTGTAATAAGAGACAATGAGTTTTAATAATTTGACAATGAGTTTAACTCAGAATTAAAAGGGCAACAAATATATTTAAAAGACAATGAATGGTTCACGACTGTGTGTGTGTATGATAGACAGCTGGTTAGCAGTGTGACTGCGTTATCATCCTTTATGCGGTGCAAGTCAATGGTTTCATATATATCATATTAGATTGTGAATTTACATTTTAGACAGCGTCATTGATGGACATAGAATATTGGTAGAGAGCATCTCAAGCTAGACAACCACGTAATGCTAGATAGAGTTTCCCATAAATATCCACATGTGAAGGACAACATTGGTACAGACGATGAATCGGTATACAGATGTCGGGCAACTTTTTGTGATTGATCAATTGTATTTTAATTAGTGAATGAACTTTGTGTTTTCCTTTTACTAAGAGAGCTATTTCATTGTTATAATAATGATCTCAGAAATGGAATGGGAAACCCTAATAAATAACATTCTATAACTATCTGAAAGGGAGGCCTTTGTTGTTCAAATTCTTCTCGATCTCAGAGTTAAGAATAATGCCACAATGGAAATTATGGGTTAGTAAGCCAACCAGGTGAAAACCCATGCGAGAAATGCTCTTCTGCAAAAGCTTATTGATGTATTGTGTTTTATACAAATAAAATTCCCCTTACCCTTCTCTACAGAAAATTGACTTTAACCTAGGATCTTACGTTGATTGTTAGTTGTCGAACTTAGTAGAGGAAGGTTTTATTTTATCACTCCTTTGATTTGTATTTGGGTTCCACACCCCTTACCTCTATTAAACTACTGATAATTTTCTGAAGACTAATGTAGTAATTGTTCCTTGTTTTAATTAAAAGTTAAACCCAATCTCCATAATCACCCACCAAAATTTCTTTAGGATATTTCAGTTCAAAATACATTAAGGAACAAGCTATTATTGGATAAATCCGTAAGTGCGGACACAAACCGATCTCCCTAGATCCACTTGGATCTAGAACAAAACATAACAGAATATGACGCTTTCCTTAGATTCTAACCATTGAATTAAATAGGAGGCAAAAACAAATAACATACCTTATTATCGCTTCCTATGGTCTTCATTCCCCACACACTTTCACTCCAAGAATTCTGAGAGCATAGATTTGATGATATTCACAATCTATCTTGACAAAGCAAATCTCAAAGCCACTCCAACCAAGCTAATAATTCCAAGCCAACCAAAGATAACAAGCTCAAGAACCAACAAAGCTAACCCAAGCTAACTTTCTCCATGAGAACTCCTCTCCTTTTATAAGTTGAAGAAGATAAGGTGAGGAGGTTAGGATGATCCCACTAAATCATGAAAGCAAGTAAGATCCAAACCATTCGGATGCCACCTCACCATAGAAGTTTCTCCTTCTAGAAGATTCGAGAAAACGCTCATTTTTCCCACGTGCAGGAATTCTCGCACCCTAGCTATAGAGCAACCTGCGAACACCTTGCACCCTAGCTATAGTGAAACCTGCGAGAATGGGTCATTCTCGCACCCTGCCTATATAGCAACCTGCGAACTTCATTTTTTATAAGGTTTTTACATAGGAAAATGCAACTTCTTTTCTCAGGAAAAGTTCTTCTCCCTTCTCTCTTTAGGAACTCAGGCCACTGACCCCTTTGAAGGCAACAGATAGGTTTACATCATTAACGATCATAGGGATGACGAAAATAATTTGTAACACAAGCCACGACTATTACACCTATAACTCCTTTATTAGTAAAATCGCTCTACTCTTCCACAGATTTAAATCTAGGGAGTGAGGGTTGTAAATAACACTTGTGTTATATAAACTTATCTCTTACAATTCTGACATATGCCAATTGTTTTCCATATCAGTCTTATGACTTGGAAAACATTAGATTAATTGTATTTATATAGCAATTATTATTTATCTGTCTTATATATCAGTCCTTCAACTTGGTCACTTTAGATTAAATGGTTTCCTTGCCAAGGTAATAAATGATTTTCTTAACGAATAATGGGTTATGGTGGTGGAAAATTCATTTAGCAGCTTGCACATCTTAATTGAGAATGTCACCTTGCGTCTTGTTAACCCGTTGCTTGGGGGCGTGGGTCTAGTCTTCTTGTTGGTTAATTCGGTCTCCTAGCGCATTAAATTTTTCTTGGGTTATTGGTCTAGATGTGTTATGTTGTGCCATGGTTACCGTCACACCTATCACCTTGTGACAGCATGATTCTTGATGAGGGGGCTATTTCATGCCCCGATGGATGCGAGGTGATTGAAAACCGAGCCTGAGTCATTGCTTCCTGATGCGGGCATTGTTCATTGTAATGGTTGTTGGTATTTGGTTTGCAACGCCTCATTGTGTTTGGTTGTGTGTGTCGTAGAAGTATCTAGTTATTGGTCATCTTGTTTGTGTCGGGCAGGTAGTCATTTTTATCCGTCCTTTGATTATTGCATGTTTCGTCCAGTTACCTGATGTGCCAGTATGTTGAGTCATTGATGTCTGTCGCCCGATTTGCAGGCATTGTGTTCGTCGTGAGGGTGTGGTTAACTGTCTCTTTGTTGCCTTACTGCCTACACACAAAAAAAAAAAATTTCACTTTGCTTCTCTTTTAGTCGTAACGACGGAGGGGTCCTTACAGAGTGAAATTTGTGCAACTATGTTCACCTCTAAGCAACTTTATAACAACCCTCAAATATATAAATACTCGAAGACAAGTGACTCCCTTTTCCAATGCCAACAATAAAAGTAGACTAAGTGCACATAGTTCTGCATAATTATTGGTGCCAGGGCCCAACTTTATTCTAAATTTAAAATTGTGGGTTTTAATTAGAAATAAGATGCCTCCTTCCTCATAGAGATGTGGTTCTCCTTGAGTATACATGTCTAAGTACACCCAAGTTTGATTATGATGTATCTCCTCCATTTCCACTTGTCTCACCAACACAACCTATTTTTCTTGAGGGAAATTTTACAATATGTTTATACCCTGAGTTGCACACTGGAGTGGATTAAATACCTTGTCTTTGAAGAGATTGGCATTCCTAGACAACCAAATTCCCCAAAAAATGATCAAAGGAAGTGCTAGATGTGTGCCTTGAGAGCATAATTTGTACACCAATTTCATAAATAGTCCTTCACAGAACTACCAATCCATACATTCCTCCAACATGTTAATCCTTTAATTTCCTTCCATACTTATTTTGTGTAGCTACAATTTAATGCTAGATATAAATTTGACTCGTTACTACACTTGCATAAGCTACATCTCCCTGAACTAGATATGTTCCTCTTCTGTAGAATATCCCATGTCAAGGCTTTGTTACACAAAAGGAACAACATGAAGATTTTATATTTTGAAGGGGATTTAAACTTCTAGAAAACTTGCCACCATCACTTTGGATCTCCCCAATCCTCTTTAGAGATAAAAGTGTTGTAGCTCACTTTATGAGATTAAACCCCAAAAGGTAAGTGAATATACAATAAGGAGTAATCTTTATCCAATATTCACAGATGATTTGATTTCAACTTATTGATGAAGGAGGTCCATCTATGCTTATCATCCTCTCTAAAACCCCCAAGTGTTCTAAAGAAACCTATCCTTATCCCTAGATGGATGTGGCCATGGCATAAACAATATGAGAGAGATTGATATAGCCTCTAAGTTTGAGATAATGTACCATAAGATGTGGAAGAGTTTGTTCCATTCCTCTCTTCATCCATGGGTCATCCCCCAATCACACATTGATTTTGTTTGCAACCTTCTAGACAAGGTTGTCTTCGATCAAAGTAAAAGAGAGTACGTGTTCTTTAAATATCATAGACACATTTTGATGGCTCTTTTGGGGCTTTCATATATCCAGTATAATATGGAATCATGTGAAATATATTTTTTATGTACCACACTTACCCATAAAATTGTATCTAATATCAACTTCCAAATACTCTTGGAAACAAGTGATCTCGAAAAAGAGAAAATGTTTTTTGTACCCTATCCTCCAAGTCACTTTGGAAACACTAACGTGTTCCACTTGATCCAAGACAATCCCATATTTTCCATGCTCCCATAATAAAGGAACTAAAAACTGGCCCTATCAATTGTCTCGAGGTTCCCTTTTGGAATCCACAAAAGTGACATCCAGTATATTGGAATAGCCTCCAACATTGATTTAACGAGGATCAATCTTCCTCCCTTTGAAATTTATTGGAAACTCTAGTTTGAAATTATCCTTTACATTTTGCAACCAACTAGTCCCAATCCTTCTTGAAATATATATTTGGATTTAACAAAAAGTCAAGGTATTTCAATCCTGCATCTATTGTATTTAATTTGTAAGGAAAAAAAAATGTAAGGAGGGCCATATCTTCCTCCGCAAATACTTCACCCGAGATGGTTGAATTCTCCACATTCACCATCATATTGGTGGCCTTACATAATAACTCAATAATATCATAGAGCTTCTCCAAATCCCTCCTAGTTCTATCACGGAAGATAAGGATGTTGTCGACAAAAAGTAAATGAGTGAGCTAGAAGTTATCGCATGTGTGCACTCCTCTATACCCTCATGTTTTCTTTGCTTCCATAATAGATATATTGAACCCTTATTCCACAATAAGGAACATAAGAAGAGAGAGGGAACATCCCTTCTCGAGGCCGTAGATGGGATGAAAGAAAATGGATGCTACTATGTTTCTCAATATTGAAAAAGACATAGATGAAATGCAGCTCATAATCTAGTTTATGAAAGGGACACAAAATCCAAAGTGAGTTAACATCATCTGTAGGTAAATCCATTTTAATTGATCATAGGGCTTAGAGAGGTCTATTTTAAATACCACTAGCTTCAAATTTTTTGTTCTTATAAAGTGTAAACACTCTTGCACCACTCCTATAGCCTTGTGAATTTGCCTTCCTTCCAAGAAACTTAATTGTTCCCCAGATACAGTCTTTGACAATAGTGTCTTCCTCTGCATTGCGATGACTTTTTCCACCGTCTTATATATATTGATACATCGTGATATGGGTTTGAAATCATCAAAGGAAGTCAAGTTATTTAATTTTGGTATTAAAGCAATGAAAGTGTTATTAAAGGTTGCTAAGATCTTGTTGCTCGACCTAGAGTCTTCAATCACATGAAGAAGATCCTCGTCCAATAATTCAAAGAAGCCTAGAAATAATTCGACAGGCTAGTCATCCAACGTGAGGATCTTATATTTTTTAATTTTGTGAAGTACTTAAGTTTATCCCAAGTTGCCTCAACCATCAAATATTGAGTATCTTCTTCATTTATAAATCTTGAAAAGTGTTGAGAAATCCGAACCACTTTAGCGAAAGTGTCCCTTTTGTTAGCCTTAAAAATTCTACCAAAATGAGAAACCTTGTCTCTAGTTATATCCTCGAAAGTATTAACTTCCATTCCTTATGAATTTGTGATTTTCCAAATTGTATTTATGTTCTTCGATTATTTTCACACTCGTGGGAGAATTTTTTATTTTCATCCCCCTTAGATAACCGAAGAGCCCTTATTTTTAATCACCACTCTGCTTCTCATTCCCCTAGCATCTTCTTTCTTTTTTTGTCTCATACTGCTATCTTAGCTTTGGAATCTACATAATATAACCCAAAACCCTCCAAATTGAAACACACTACAAGCTTAGTTTCAATACTTTTTAAATCATCTTCTTCATATATTTTTTCTGGCATGGGCCCACTTGATAGTATTTTTTTTAACTTGTTTGAGATTCTATCCAAATTGAATGGATTCCATTTCTCTCAATGACCCATCAAATGGAACCCAACAATCTTTTACCCACTATACAAAGTTTACTTTAGTGATCCAACAAGGATTAAACTTGAAAGGGCCTGGAGGTTTAGGACTTACTCCAACCATTTCCAATAGCACTGGGAGATGATCTGATTCACCCCCTACATCAACCTACTGTCCAAATTTGACTATAGACTCCATTAAGTCCTCAAACACAGAAAAATGATCTAATGTTTGGCTATTATGTTTGAAACCACTAGCTTATTGCACCAAGCCATCTTGAGTTTGCACAGTTCAACATCCAATAATCCTCGTTTGTCCAATTTTCTTAGGAAGAAATTTAAGAGACAATTTTCCTATGTTGTATAAGAGGCCTAAACAGAAGCTTAGGTCCCCTCCTAAAAAAGTATTTGATTCTTCATAAATTTTTCAGCAAGCAGATTTTTCCAGTATACAACTCTTTCTCTATAATTCCTATGAACATTTAAACCTGTGATATCCAAACCTAGCTCCAGTGAATGAAGTTCTAGCCCCACACCTGAATTGAATGCCTAAGAACTAGTTCACTTTAGAGTTTATATACGCCAACCCGAAATGAAACCACTTGATCTACCCTTGGCGTCAACAAAGAAAAAATCCCACCCTCCTAACAACTTTTCCAATTCTTCCACCACTTTCTTCCGTTCACACATAATCTCTTGAAATAGAATGATATTTGGATTTAGAGAGTGAAACACCTACTTTATCATTGGATTCTTAGAGGGGCTAGCCAACATTCTACAGCTCAGAGACATAAAGATCATTTGGAAGCCTTAAATGTGGTATCTTCTTCTCTAAGCACCTCGACAATGAATCGTTGTTTTCCAACACCCATATCACATGGTGAATTTTCCTTGGATAGATGCAGGAGGGATTTGTGCCATTTTCTCATGGTATTAACACCCCATGATTTCAAACCTAAATCCCCATAACATCCCTAATAATAAGGCTCATGGCCTCCTTTTAAAGGTCGAAGGTTATATATGAAATCCCTCATGTCATGGGCCAAGGATGATTCTTCTCCTAAACCAATAATCTTAGTGAAATTCTATCTCGGGTTACGACATGATAGTGGAAGCTCTAGAAAAGCTCCATAAATAAAGGAGGTATTTGGAAAATATCTACTTGCCTTGTGCCCTCTAGGGAGTTCTTGTTGAATACATGACAAAAATACGTCGATTCGAAAGTTCAACGGGTTCCGATAGTTTGAATTATGTGTGGTAATTCAACAGATATGTTGGTTCACAAACAATCAAAGGTTTTGATATATATATATATATGTGTGTGTGTGTGTGTGTGTATTCTGTAGAGGAAAATGTAATACAATTGTAAGTATGTTTGTTGGGTTATTCTACATCTCCAAGATTGAGCAATAAGAATACCATTCCCTTTCTCGTGGATATTTTTTGTGTCTTTTGTGATTGTTCTTTGTTACTGTTTGAATTTTGAGTTTTGTTTTTACATTGTTATGCATTTTATGTGCTTGGTTCACCCAACAAGTGGTATCAGAGCTGAGGTTGAGAGAATTTTATGAGTTGAGGATTGAGATTTATTTTTCGCTCATAGAGAAAAATGAGGGTTTCTTAGGTTGAATCCACTTAGAGGAAAATAAGGGTTTGATTTGTTGTTGTGATGAGAATCCATCGAATAGTAAGGATCCATCACTAGTCACTCTCATCAAGAGGAATTGTGCAATGGTTGCTACTGTGAAGATCTGGTTGGTCACTAGTAGATTCCATGGATAAGGAAGCAAAGTTGAGGCTGTAAGGAGAATGTCACGTGAAATGTTCAGGTTGGTGTGATTGATTTCAAACCCTTGTTAGTGGAGGTCATGTATTAAGTCAAAAAAGCCTTTGAAAAGGAAGGCCTGCGTACTGACCAAAGTGAAGGAGGCTCGTTGTAACCCATTTCTATCTCGCACGCAGAGGTGTAGCCCACATACCACATCGAAGTAGTTCAACCTAGAAGTTATTCATGTTGATCACTATAGAATGGGTGGAGGTCGCATTGAAGTTGCAGGGGGGGTTGAGTGTTGTAGCATACTTTTGGAGGTATATTTTTTTTTTCATGTTGATATATATATAAATTTGATTTGGGGGGAGCCTATGTGCAGAATGGCAAAAGTCTTGAGTATTAAGTTCGAGGTGGAGAATTTTAATGGAAAAAGTAGCTTCGAATTGTGGAAGCTAAAGATGTGGGATTTGTTGGTGCAAAAAGGATTGCACAAAGCATTTTTGGACAAGACAAAGAGACCGACGGGTATGGTAGACGAGAACTAGGAAGATCTAGATTCGAGAGCTCTTAGTACCATTCGTTTGTGTCTGGAAGTTGAAGTTCTATTTAATATCATTGGAGAGGAGAAGGAAACATACTTATGGAGTAGAATGGAAATACTTTACGTGACAAAGTCCTTGATGAATCAAATTTACTTGATGAGACAATTGCACAATATACAGAGGAAAGAAGGTACCAAAATTGTTAATCATTTAAATGTATTTAATACTTTTATATGTCAATTAACTATTATGGATGTAAAAATCGACGAGGAAGATAAATTAGTGATGTTTTTTTGTTTGTTGCATGATTCTTGGGATCATTTAGTCACTTCTATTAGTTTTAGCACCAAAGACACAGTTGAGTTTGACTCTTTTGTGGGAGCCTTGTTGTCTAAGCAAGTGAGGAGGAAATCCAGTATAAAAAACTATACATCGAAAGCAATGGTGGTTAGAGGTTGATCTAGAGAAAGGGGGGAGAAAGAGAGATACTTCTAGATCCAAGTCAAAAGGCAAGATAAAATTTTGGTACCGTGGTAGATGAAGGCATCACAAGAAAGATTGTTGAAAGAGATAATAATCCAAGGAAGACTCCGTTAAGGAAGCAAATCTGGTTGAATCAAGTCCAGGTACAGTTGATGGTGTTTTATCTATTTGTAGTATCTCACAATATCAAGAAGAATGGTTGTTATATTTTGGTGCTTCCCATCACATGTGTTTACATAGAAGTTGGTTCTCTTCTTACCAATCTATAGATGATGGTGTTGCTTTTATGCATAATAATATTTCTTGTAAGTTGTTGGGATTGGGATAATTCATAATAAGATGTTTGAAAATATTGTAAGAACTTTGGTAGATGTTAGACATGTACTGAAACTTAAAAATAATTTAATTTCTTTGGGATTTTTGGATTCTAGAAATTATAGGTTTATAGGTCAAGGTGGAGCATTTAAAGTGTCCAAGGGAATCTTGGTGGTTATGGAGGCTACAAAGATTGGAAACCTTTACAAACTAGAAGAAAACACTCAATTAAATCAAACAACGGTGGTATCTAAGGAAGCAAAGGAATCTACTAGTTTATGGAATCAACGACTGGGTCATATGAGAAAGAAAGGGTTGGGATTGTAGGTACAAGTAAACTGTAAGTTATTTCCATAATAACAATCTTTGATTTTCTGAAAGTTTAATATATCTATTGGCTATAGCGATGGAGATAAGGGATTGGAGGATCTTGTTTCCCACAAAATCATGACTAGTTGAGATATGTACATAGAACAATCAGATCTTGTTCAGGATCACAAAGAGAGATTTGTTTACAAATTGAGGGAACCATTGTATGCCCTAAAGGTAACTAGGAAATGGTAAAAGGTGTGTACATTAATTATCGTGTGTTAGATGTTGATGATATGATTGTTTCAAACCAAAGCATGATTAAGATCAACAATTTAAAGGCTTAGTTGGCCAAGATGTTTCAAATGAAGGATCTAGGAGAAAAAAAACAAATCTTATGCATATAAGTACATAGAGATGGGAAAAATGGTAAGTTGAGGTTATCACAACATAAGTTTATGGTGAATATACTGATGAGGTAAATATTCTCTTAGATTTCCATTGTAATATTTCTTCAAGTTTTTTGTCATAGAATTGTTTTTTGCCATATGCTAATATAGTGAGAAGGTTGATGTTTGTGATGGAATATTCAAGACTAAATATTTCACATGCAGTTGGTGTTGTTAGTGGACACATGGAAAAATAAGAGAAATAACATTCAAAATGGGTGCTTCAGTATCTTAGAGGAACGAGGATCACCTACAATGGTTGCGGTGATTTAATCTGTGGTTATGTTGATTCAGAGGAGGTGGAGTGGTCCATACTGGAGAAAACTGTGAAGACATATTCACGCAACCAGTATTGTTAGAGATGTTGTTGTCATGTTTGGCTTCTCTTGGCTTGTATAAAAGGTGATGAATGAATTTGGGCAAGGTATCAATTATTTTTTTTTCAAGGTGGAGATTGTTGAATAGGCGACAAAAATATGGCAGTTCGGGAGTTCAACTGGTTCTAGTAGTTCAAATTATGTGTGGGAGTTCAACAATTATGTTGGTTCACAAATAGTCAAATGTTGTGATATATACATGTGTAGTCCATAGAGGCAAACACAATACAAATATAACCCTTTTTGTTGGGTTATTCTACATCTCCGAGACTAGGCAATAAGAATACCATGCCCTTGCTCATGGATATTTTATGTGTCTTTTGTAATTGGTATTTGTTAATCTGTGAATTTTATGTTTTTTCTATTACATTGTTCTGCATTCTTTGTGCTCATTTCACCCAATAGTTCTCATTTCTGCTTACATTCCCAGAGCCTAGTCCACCTATAGGCCAAAAACCTGAAAACAATCCCCTACTTAGAGAGATATCATAGTGTAAAGGAAGTATATTTTCAATCAACTTACTCAAAGAGGCTTGAGTACAGGATGCAACAAGTTCTTTGAATCCATTTATTGCCTCGGATTGAGAACATATAGGTTAAATAGGATCTTCATAAGATAGATTCTCCACATGTCCCGCAGTCCCAGTAGGTCCACCTAACGAAAAATGAGGTAAATCCAAATTATCACCCTACATAGTTTTATACATGGAGAGGAAGAAGGGTTGGTGCTCACCTCCTTCCGTATTAAACCCTACAACTCCTTTTGGACCTCTTGAGTAGACCCCTTATCATGAAAAATCAAATTTTTCTTCAGTGAAATCCGATGACGAAAAGGAATAGTGCACTTTGCAGCCATGTGTCCGTAGGCGTGGCACCAATTACAGTGAAAAGAGACCCCTTGATAGTCCAAGGATTGCACATGAATTTGGGATCCTCTTTGTAATTGAATTGTATCGGCCAACTTGTCCCTCATATCCAAATTTACCAATATGCGAGCCACAAACATCAATCCATATATTCCTAAATCATTTCCATACTTATTTTAAATACATATGGAGACCAAAAATCCATGTCTAGATTCCACAATTTTACCCAAAGTGCGGCCAAATCATTCCTTTCTAGTCTCTCATCGAACATAGGTGTCCACCACTTCAGAGTGAGAGTGAAGAATTCTAGTCTCCACCAGCCACTAAGAATTCTAGATGCATCCTCTGCATAATTGAAACGAAAGGATAACCAACCTCGAGGGAGGAATAAGGAATAAGGACAATAGCCCAGAAGAATTCCCAGGGATTTTGCAACCCATGATTTCAATCCTCTTTCTCCAGTTCTATTCCCACCAAAATTCCTGACCAACATCTTCTCCCCAACCTCGACTACTTCATTAAATTTTGTGTCTTCTCCCAAGACAAATGTCACCAATGCAACCTTCCATTCAATGCATTTTCTACATCGCTTTGGAGATAGGTGTGGTTTTCATGAACATTTGACCTGACAACTAGCCAATTTGAGGAAGACGTAGGGATTGGAAATTGAGACTGCTCACAAGTCAAACCTTCAGGAAAAACACCACTCAACTTTGCATAATTGAGCCCTTTATTGATAAAACCTCTATCGGGAGCCCTTACCTCCTCAGTCTCTATGCCAAAATGAGTAGTGTGAAGACTTACAGGACAAACAACCAACAAAGGATTTGCTAAAGGATTTGGATCCTACCCTGGTCCATAACCCAAAGATGTAGTCGAAGGAAGACATAAGGTAATAATGTCATTATTAAAAGGTGCTTTTACTTCCGGACTATTATGTTCTACTCAACAAATCCTCTCCAATACAAGAGTAGTATATGTGCTTAGATCCTTCCTTTTTTACTGTGAATATTGGATGTCACTGTCAATGTCCCACCGTCTATCGCTCCTATCCAAATTTTCTCCAAAGACCAAAGATCAAGGGTTCGAAAAAGAGACCAAGGGTCGAGTATATGAGTCTCCAACTAGGAACTCGTCATGGCCCCTATGATGCACTAGAGAATGCAAAATGTTCTGCCCTAGATAGGGATCTCTGAAATAGTCAACCTGATCCCCTTTACCATATGGAGGCACTTCAACCAAGGTCTGAAAACGACCTAGGGTTTTCTCAAGAGTAGTAGAGGCCCTAGAACCCATCGTATATCTTGAGTGAAACTAATTTCCTTGCAAGATCACCACCGCATAAACTATTAGTTGATTATTGCTTGTTATTCTACTAGCATACCCCCAAAGCAGGGGAAAGGAAACACCAAAGTGAATTAGGGTAGTTACATTTCTTTTGGATGGAAAGTGAACACTTCAAAAGGTCCATCTTCAAAGGTTATGTTGGAGTTATCATAATATGATTTTTAATATAACTATTATAGTAAATATTATGTATTGATTTCTTCTTCATATATATATATATATATATATATATATATATATATATATATATATACCTCTTCCCCAATTTTTAGAGATAGTCTAGAAGCTACCTCCATTAACTTTATCCATTCACAATCACAAGGCTTTCCATTTTTTGACGAAATAAAATACAACCTACTCTTTACTATGAGCTCAAACCTACTCCAGTTACCATGAGAATTTCATGATATTTCAATTAAAATTGAAGTTACCTAACATATATTCTTTATAAAATTACTCTATTTTATGTTTAAAGATTTTAATGTAACTAATAGACAACAAAAACACCAAAAAGTCCATTATATAATCCAAAATTTTAATGGAGCTTTAGTGATTCTACCAAACGTGAGTAGATGCTACTCACAAGTTTTCTTAGTCTGAATCGAAAAATATTACTAAAGATGTCACTGGAGAAATATTACTGAAAAAACAACCTAATATTGTAATGTGTTTCTTTCTTGAAAAAAAAATGGCAAATGCTATATAGACAATGAATAAAATGAAAATATGAACACTTTCTAGAGAATGCATAATGTATATGTTGCAAAAGATTTATATCTAATATCAGAGTTGCTTAATAATAATCACTTTATCCAAGTATAGCATTGAACCTGCATATGAACTTTTATTAATCCCTTTTTAATATATCACCAACTATTTAGAATTGGAGATTTCAGAGAGATACACAAAATATACATAGAAACATAGATTGTATTACTCTCATTAAACATAAATACATCACACTTAA